>JAEQBH010000444.1:0-165231 GCA_016808115.1 Tetrastigma voinierianum | reverse complement strand
GATTCATTGGTTTATTAAAGAAAAATCCTGAGTAAAAAAGAGTACAAGAAAGGGTTTGGCACGAGCTAGCATTAAGTGGTCAATGCTCTGTAATTGGGCTACATGCTTAGTTATGGTTTTCTCTGGGAGGAATGTGGTAGAAAGAATATTTGGGTTAAAAACTCTACACTCACTTTTTGTGGTTGACCAATTCATGGTAGTGAGTGATGCAATAAGTGTCAGGTTTTTGGTTTTGAGCGAGTTTCTCATCACTTAGCAGTCTTTCTAATACTTCTGGGTTTTTTTATTTTCAATTTTAGAAATTGGTTTTGGGATTAGAAAAAATGTTGCGTATAATTTTCAGATAAATGGACTCTTGGTTTGAACACTATCGTTCCCACGCATCTGCCGAGTGATAGCCCCTCACGTGGCCTGTGTGAAGTGATGCTGCTTATTGTGCCTATCTTTGTTTCACTTGGAGAAAAACCAGAGAAATTCAGTAGACTTAATTTCAAAAGGTGGTAGCAAAATATGTTGTTCTACTTGACAACCTTGAATCTTGCGAGATTCTTAACGGAAGAAGCTCGAAACTCAAAGATGGCGTGATCTCCAAGTCATCAGTGTGTGGATCATAAACAATTATGACTTTCTATTACGAAACAGCGTGTGAATATTGTTAATTTAGATTCTCTATACAATGTGTTTGCTGAGATAAGAAAATAGCCAAGGAGATATGGAATCCACTGAGCAGAAAATATAAAACGAGGCATTGAGTGGCCAAAAAGTTTATAATGGTAGATTCCTAGATTTATAAAATAAATTGGTTCAAGACGAAGTGATCCAGTCAAGTCTAATAACTTCAAGTAATCCTCCACGTAATCCATGTTGAGGGAATGATGTTGAGCAAAACTTTTCAAGTGGCGAAATTATTAGTGAAAACAATCGTGCTTGGAAAGAACTTCGAGAACACATGACATAAAGAAGGAGATGAGCATGAAGTGCTGGTTGATAGACAGCAGTAGAAGAAAACTGACGAGAGGGATGCGAGGAAGAAAATGGCACATAATCTCGGTGAGGCTAAGGTTAACACATGGAACATAGTCAAAGTTCAAGTTCAAGAAAGGAAATAACAAAGGAAAGGCATAAGTGGGGACCCCTAAGGGGAGTCTCCAAGAAGAAAAAAGTTCTTTGAAATGCTTCAAGCGCCAGTAAGATCCATGAATCTTGGTTGAATTGTAAGAAGACAGCCATGGGGCTTGATGTGGTAACCCCAACATCCCGGGGCGTGTCGACATTGACCTCTACATTGTAATCTTTAAGGTGAACTTAGTGGGATCAAATCCCAAGAGATGAGTGGGTTGACCTAAATCTTTTATATGGCATTTCTGATAAGATGTTCTCACACGTGAACTAGTTAAGACTAGGAAAAGGTGTTCATGGGGAACTCTGCCACTTTGGACATCAAGGGCCAAGGAAAAGTAGTGTTGAAGATGACGTCTGGGAAGGAGCTAACTCTAACCAATGTCTTATATGTCCTTGAAATCCGAAAGAATCTGATTATGCAGTTCTTTCTTGAATAGTCATGGATTTTGGATGGTTTTTAGTCGGACAATTTGTGTATCCAAAAGTGGAATGTATGTGGGAAAAGATTCACTTAGCAAATGGTATGTGACGACTCAATGTAATGATTATTGTTAAGTCGAGAAATGAATAGACTAGTTTTAACATATTCTTGGGGTATTCTAATCTATGGCATAGTAGATAAAGAGAATATTAATTATGATACATTGCAGATTAATTAACTAAAATCATATCTTGACATTCCAAAATTGATGCAAAACATAGAATTGTGAAACTTATGTTGAAGTAAATAACAGTCAAATCTGCCAAAGCTAGTGAAAGACACATTGAACCTCTTGACTTAATCCCTTAGTGATATATGTGATTTGACATCTGAAACAGATGTAGTGATAAATATTTTATTTCTTTGTGGATGATAACTTTAATCTTTGACATATGTGCTTACTCAAAACTAAGAGAGTGAGGTGATAGAAATTAGTTCTTTACAAAAACGAGTTGAAAATCAACTCAGCGAGGAAAATTAAAGTGCTGAGAAGTGATCAAGGTGGTGAGAGTATGAATGCGTTATTGACTTTGTGTGCTGACATGGGATTGCTCACGCCAGGCCTGGCTTATATTGACTCAGAAATCCATTGAGTGAGTTAAGCCGAAAGAATCGCACTCTAAAGGAAATTATGAATGCAATGCTGCGAGAAGTTCACAGTCTACCACAAAACATGTGGGGAGAAGTCATTTGTTGCTAATTACCTTTTGAATAAGGTACTAAAAACAAAGCGAGGAAAAGGCTCATGAGGTTATGAAGAAAGGAATAAAGTCATCCTACAATACTTGCGAGTGTGGGATGAATCTAGCTAAAGTGAGTATCTTCAAAAAGGGTGTTAAATAAGACCTAAAACTAGTGATTGCATCTTCATTGGTGATACACATATAGTGATATATCAGTTTAGCATTTATGAGTCAAATGTCCGGGATATTCTAAAGAACAAGATAATGGAATCGAGAAATGCATATTTCTTTGAAGATGTATTTCCGTATAAATCAAAAGTAGAGCCAAATTCATCAAAATGAGCTTTTGAGACTATTAATGAAAATAGTCAAGATGGAAATAATACTGGTGAGGTTGAACCCATACGTAATAAGAGAGCAAGGGTAGAAAGTTCTTTTGGTGCAGATTTTCTGACTTACATGCTCGAAAGGGAACCTTGAACTTATAAAGAAGCAGGTAATTCTATAGAGGGTCTCATGTGAAAAGAGGCCATTAATAGTGAGAGTGAATCCATACTACATAGCCTTACTTGAGACTTGTGGATCTTCCACTAGGTTGTAAACATTTGAGTTCAAGTGTGTTTAAAGAGGAAAAGGAAGAGTACACAAATTAGTTGAAAAGTCACAAAGCAAGACTAGTGATCAAAGGCTACAAATGGCGAGGGCACAGTTATTTTGACACATATTCTTCTGTAACGAGAATAAATTCTACAAGGATGATGTTGGCAATTGCTGCATTGAGAACCTTGAAGTACATCAGATGGATGTGAAAACAACCTTTCTTAATGGAGAGTTAGAGGAAGAAATCTACATGAAGCAGCCTAAGGGTTTTTCTGCTCTAGGACAAGAAAAGAAGATAATGCTTGGTAAAATCCTTATATGGATTGAGCTTAACCACCAAAAACAATGACATGAGAAATTTGACAATGTAATGTTGTCACATGGATTCAAAATCAATGAATGTGACAACAAAGTGTGTTTACGTTAAGATGATGAACATGGATATGCCATTGTATGCTTAATAATGTAGATGACATGCTTATTGTCGGTAGTGATGAATGTGCATCTACCAAGAACATGTTGAACTCAAGGTTTGACATTAAAGACATGGGACTTGCTAATGTATTTTTGGGAATAAAAATCGAAAGAACATAAGAAGGACTCATTCTAAGTCAGTCAAACTATGTTGATAATATTCTTGGGAAGTTTGAAAAGGATAACTCTGGTATAGCCAAAACACCGGTAGATGTAACTCTACACTTGTCCAAGAGTAAAGAAGAGAGTGTTTCTCAAGTAGAATACTTTAGAGTGGTAGAGCTGATCTAATGTGCTTAATAGGTTGTACAAGACGAACATAGCGTATACGGAGTTAATAGCGAGTAGATACGAGTAATCTTAGAGTTATGCATTGGCAAGGAATAATGAGTATTAAAATGCTACGATTCACTGTGACTATGGGCTATTTTCACACAAAGATATCTGTTTGTGCTTGAATGCGGTGATGCTAATTGGATATCTAATGTTAAAGACTAAAAATCTCAGAGTGGTTATGTCTTCACAT
Source organism: Tetrastigma voinierianum (assembly GCA_016808115.1). NCBI lineage: Eukaryota > Viridiplantae > Streptophyta > Magnoliopsida > Vitales > Vitaceae > Tetrastigma > Tetrastigma voinierianum. Next base: position 161,345 of record JAEQBH010000444.1, on the reverse strand, counting down.
TGGGAGGTGCCGCAGTATCTTGGAAGTCCTAAAAACAAACGGTTATTGTTAGATCCACAATGGAATAGGAATTTATAGCACTAGACAAATGTGGGGGAAGAGCTGTACTTCCTAGAGGACATTCAATGCGGCCAAAGCAGTGCCTCCAATATGCGTACATTGTGACAATCAATCTTGCTATTAGTACTAAGAGCACAAACTTGATATGTATAATGAGTAAGTCTAGAGTATTATATTCGATCGTAGAACAATACCATTAGACAACTACTCTCAATTGGAGTCATCTCTACGCCAGATTATGTAAAATCTACAAGGACCATTGCGGATCCACTAGCCAAAGGGTTAAACAGAGAGTTGGTTGAAAAGTCATAGAAGGGAATGAGACTAAAGCCCGTAAAAGAATAAGTCAATGCAATGGATACCCAACCTAGTTGACTGGATATCCTAAGATTTAGGTTCAAAGGGATAACTAAATTGTAAAGACTTGGATACAATCACTGTGGGGATATCATCATGTCCATTCCTATGATGAATCAGTGATGCTCAAAAGAAGGTTAAGTTATGCTTTTAATGATCTCTATGCATTGGAGAAGAGTAACATTAGCTACTCTCAATTTTAAGAGAGATTACCTATGTAAGAGTGAAGTGGGGCCGCTTCAGATGGAATTGAATAGGGTACAATTCCTATTAAACTTTTGCAGAACCAGACACATGTCCATGGCCAAAATGGACATAAAAGTGAGAACTTAAATGTGTTAGGAAGATTCCTGTGTGAAATATGTCATCATCTACACCAATGGCAGAACAGTTCAAGGACATCGTGTCTACTGTTTAGTTAGTATAGTAAACAAATTTTTACAAGGGAAGGTTCAAAGGGTAGCACCTACCTCTCCAATGCAGGTATCAATTGATGAATCTATCACATAGTCTTTGGAATATTTGGTCATGAATGTCATTCATGTGGGGAATTGTTGGTAAAGTAGAGTGAATGACATTCATTGTAGGTGAATGAATGCCATTTACTCGGTAGGAGCCCAAACTTGTGGCTTGATGAAGGTTAAGGGTCTCACCTTTATCCCTTTAAAGGTGAGGCTTCTCTTGTTCAGGAATGTAATTTTCTTTTTGAGTTTGTTGTGTGAAAAAGGAAAAGGAAGAGTGAGTTCGATTAGGTACTATTTGAGAGTGTTGATTGGGTGATAGCTTCAATCATATTTTCAGTTCGCCGGAGTGGTATCAAGGTGCTGAGGTGTTGCTCGTATGCCATTTTATCCTGTAAGACAGATGTCAACGTGATTTTCTTCGAGCATCGAAGGAGATGGCGAATATGTTTTAAGGAGATTGTGACTCCTCATGAGACTCAGCATTCCACCGTTTCTTATCGATTCTTTTGTAATTGTTTTTCTGTTCTTTTTTTTTTTTTTTTGTATTTTTCTCCCCCCTCATCTTTTGTTTCCTTGTAAGAAAAGAAAGTTTATAACACTACCAAAGTTGTTAATGAAAGGATTGAAAATATTGATCAAGAAAATGTCAAACAGAGCACACATATTCTCAATTGAAGCTAATGACTCTAGGTTTTAACCTCTCTCAATTTAACTCCATGGCTGTTACAACAGGTATAACAACATTTCCGTCCTCTTCTTTTCTCTCTCTAAATACTCCATGGCTGTATTGTTTCCATTCTTGATTAAAATGAAAGACTCTTCTGTTTGTTTCTCTCTTGTGCGTTTCATCATGAAAGTATTCTTTGCTTAATAAGTGATTTTTCTAAAAGACTTAAGTTTATCTTGTTTTGTGTTGTCTTTACCTTATGCTCGAAGCGTTTGGTTTGTCGCGGTCTTATTCTGCGTTCTTGATTCAATCGGCTTGCGTATTCTGATATAGTGACATTCGTCGTTTATTTGCAACGCTTTATTTGTAAATGAGACAATTCAAACAAGGAAAACAGATTTGATCAATTGAATATATCAAATTATGGTTGTTAGTATGTTGAAGAACTAGAGTCAAAGATATTCTAGTCAATATATTATCAAATTTATAGGCTTTATACCAATTTATTATGCTATTAACAATAATATTATTGCAAGTTTGAATCAAAAATATTATTTTTTCTTTCATAATTTTTTGATAATATAAACCTTAAACCCCTTACTTCAGGAAGGCTGGTTGACATTTGGAACAACAATCTTTGAGGGAATTATTTACTTACGCACTTGAAATATTGAGAATTTATTGTCCTGATATTACTTGATACAAAACTGAAAATAGGCCGCCGATGTGGAATCCCAGATAGATCTTTCGACCACTTTTAGGATGGAATAGGAATGAATATTCGGACCGGTGTGAAGCAAAAAAAAAAAAAAAAAGAAAAAGAAAAATGAAATTAATTAAACAACAGTACTACTTAATTATAGCATAAATTCCCAAAGGTGAGGTTTGTCTTTCGCCAATTGAGAGGAAGGCATTGGCATTGACATTTGGCAGCAATTAAGTAGACAAGAGACTGGATAATAAAGCATCTGAGGAGGAGCATAATTCTCTTTACTCTTATCTAAGCCCAACATGAAAATGAAAAAGATTCAATAAAATATCCTTATCAACAACATCTATCTCTATCATTTGCCTTGCAATTATTCTTTTAATTCAACCGTGGAATTTGAAGAAGAATGGTTTGCCCATGTCTTTTTATGTTTTTTTTTTTTTAATTATTATAATTGCTTGAGGGAAAAATAAGTATGATCTGAAATCTAGAATGAAGACAAAATAAATGAAGTTGTTTAAGGAAGGTTTAACTAAATCACAAGGACCCTTCTCTCATGATTTCCTACCTTTTATCTTATCGGTTCTATTTTAATAAATCAAAACGTAGTTAAAATATTAAAAAACTGGATGGTCTCGTGGTTTGTATTTTCTTATATCAGAAGATGATGGCAATTTGTCGGCTGTCATGCCTCGGCATGAGGAGAATGCTGGCCCCCCCTATAAAGTTAGTGTTTGATATTTCAAAAACATATCCAGAAATCTCGGCACCGGTGAAAAATCGGATTACGTATTTACGGCTCACACACACGACCGGGTGGATTATATGTGTGGGTTGGCGGTGTCATCTGAAGCAAAGAGCTATTGCTTATGCTCTCTCCGTCTTTGTTTTCAAGTAGAAAAAAATTGAATCAGGCGAGGGCCCCACTGTGTCGATTAACTATTTGAGCCGTCAGTTGTGAAGCTTCACCAAAATTAATTGCGAAGGCAGAAGAACTCCCATGTTTGTCATCGACAAAGCTTTCACGTGAGTGTTTATTTAAATCACTTCTTTGCACACTAACATCATTGCCATGAATTGTTCATTTATTTTAAGCGGTATTGATGATCTCTTCATTTGAATATGATAATAGAGGAAAGTATTGCCTGACACATCAACCGTCGGTGATGAATCTTGCGAGTACATTATCATCTAATTTTTGGGCTTGAATTATATGTATATATGAACAGTTTACCAAAACTACTTACCTCCTCTTGTAACTAAATTGCTACCATTGTTCATTTTATTTTAGCGGTATTGATGATCTCTTCATTTGAACATGATAATGAAGGAAAGTATTGCACATCACATGAGGTTCAAAAATGGCGAGTCTGGAGTACGACTGTGGTCGCAACCCAACTTCAGACTGACCCGCAAAGTCAAATACAGGTACCGGATCTGAGACGGGTATTGACTCGGTTGAAACTCGGTAAAACTTGGTGAACTTGGCCGAGTTCCCGAGATGACTCGGTAGACTCGGTGGAAGTAATGAAATCGAATTCCTCAGTACGAAGGAAACAAAAAAGCTGAAAAAAAAAATCAACTTTTAGAGATTCCTCTGAAAATTCAAAACACCCGTGATCTAATTTCAATCACAACAATAAGAATACAAAAAATTTGATAAGTTTTGAACCCTTGCCCTGCAAATGGTTTATGCAAAACCCTAAAAGGAGCCGTTCATGTAGCTACGGATGCGACTTTTGACATCGAGAATCTCGAGAAGAAAGCGAAGAGCAGGAAGAAGAAGGAAAAGAAGCTGACCAAAACCTAACCTAACTTACCTCCCTAGTCTTGGCGTCGGTCGGCCCGTTGGACCTCCAAAACCTCAGGGTTAGGAAACAAGCTCGAAGATCTCCTTAACTGTTGAGTAGAGCAAAGGAGCAGTGGCTAGCAGGTAAGCTTCTTCTTCCTCTTCTTCTTCCAGTAGCCTCCACCCTCCCACACCGCTTGCAAATTTGGAATTTTTGGTTCTTGAGCCCGAGGTTCCTCTATTTGGGATCTCTTCTTGCCCGAAGCAAACGTCGTTCATTTGTGTAGGACATAAAACAACGTCGTTCATTGTTTATTTTTTATTTTTAATACAACATAAAGCAGACTATTTGGTATGGCGAAATTTTAAAAAAAATATATTTGAAGCTCTAAAAACGACTTTGTTTTGGCTCTAAAAGGACAAAACAAGCGCCGTTTTAGCCCTAAAGTGTATTTAGCACCTCTAAACCCTCAAACCCCATTTTGCCATGTTTCAACAGAAAAATATATTTATAAGCTTGTATTTAACAACTTCTCATTAACTTCAATATATAATTTTATAAATAAAATAAGAATAATAAATTAACAAAACCATAAAAATATATTTTTATGAACAATATAAAATACAAAATACAAATATTATTTTATTTATTTTGCAAACATAAATAAGATTAATTAAAAATTAATAATTTATGAAAAACAAGCATAAATAAGAATAATTAATCTAATTGTATTAATATTAAATTAATATGGTAATATATTATAAATAAAATAAGATAAATAATTGTAAATATTTATTGATCTTTTTCTCCCATATTTCATTAATTTTGATTTAGCAAGTAAAAAATATCTATATTTTTAAAAAACAATATAAGATCTTAATATAATTCTTCTTAAATTAACTAAAATAACACTTTTAATTTTATTGAATTGAAAATGAAAGAGGAAATATAAATTGTTACAATTGGTAGAAATTTAATTTTTGTTAAGAACAATTATATTAGAAATGAATTTCATTGTATGATATTTTTGTTTTACTTTTATACATGGTTGAGTGAACATTTTGGAATGAAACGAAAACATGATATTGGTTGGGAGCATCTTGAGGCTCATTCGGTGGTAATAGAAGAACCCCAAATGTAAGAGTATTGTGGAAAGTTATTCATGAAGGTATAACAAATTAAAGCAACATCGCACATATCTCGGGACAAGTAGAGAGGATGCCAAAGTGTACTTGGGAGTATCACAAAGCATTAGATTGTATATGTCTAATGCTTGAGCAGAATTAAATGAAAAAAGAAGGAACGACTTATAAGTTCTTCCAAATAGAAGAACATTTCATGAAATTGATGAGGCCGATTCGGTGAAGTTGAGGAAGTCGCTGATAGCGGTTCGAAGAGGCAAAATGAAACATGCAATGAGAGAAACTCGTCGTTTTTTTTTAAGAAGGTAGACACGGGCATGAGAGGGGTGGTACTTCCTCACAACCCTGTGGAGCCGGTATCAAGCGTGACCCGATACGAAGCTTCAACATAAGAGAAGGAGCTAACATCCTCCTAAGAGGATTCTGATCTACACATGTTTCCTTCAAAACAAAAATCAATAAAAAGTATGTTTTCATCTGAAGGTGCAAAGAAAGTGGGTAAAGCCATCTCTAAATTTTTCTCTTCAATGGAATACCCAACTTTTAATGGTGATAGTGGGCGCCTATCAATCTATGATTGATACCACTGCATAAGCAGTGGATCGGGTATCAAGGGTCCCTCTGAGGATACCAAATTGGCAATGCATATTTGGAGGAGGAGGTCATGAAGCAGGGTATATATAAACACATTGAAGGCCAAATGGCTTGTATGGATGCACCATCATGTGTGTGATGTTTGAGTTCTAGAACTAGAAAGCCTATCATCAATTTCATGGTTTATTGTGATAGAAGCATGATATACCTTTCTTCAGTTGACACTACCAACATTCCTAAGACGGCCCGGTCGTCTTCCTTATGAGATAAGATTATTGAGGAGGTTGGGGAGGAAAACATTCTTACAACTGATCAGCGATGTGAGGCAGGAATTTTAAATTAGTTGGTATGTTGTTGATGGAAGCCCATGACATTTTTTAGTCTCCTTGTCTTTGCTCGTTGTATTGTTTAATGCTTGAAGATATTGGAAACATGGAAGCATATTAAGGAGATTTTAAAGTCAAGCAGAAGATGATCACAAGCTTTTATTGCAATAAGCAGAAAGTAGTCATTGATGAAGTGTTCACCAAGGATAGAGATCTCTTGCGCCTTGGAATAACGTTGCCATTGCATTTATTTCATAGGAGTCTTATACGTTATGAGACGGTTGAAGATGATGTGCCTGTAAATGAAGAGGCCCTTATGGTAGTCAGAATTTATTATATATATATATATATATATATATATACTCTCTCATATATATATATATATATATATATATATATATATATATATATATATATATATATATATATATATTTTATAGATAAGCAAATCAAAAAGCTACAAAGTATGCAGGACGTATACAGACAGCAAAAAAAAGCAAAGAAAAGCCTTACCAACCCTTAAAAATAGGTGACCACTCCGAAACCTATAAGTAAAGTGATCTCTTCCTTTTATGTACAAAAATTATTCCAACTCCACAAATTAGTTACAAAAGAATGCTTTAACCTTCGTACAACTAAAGCCCCATCTTTAAAAGCTATATGGTTTCTCTCCTTCCAAGTTGTTTAAAAAATACATAGAGGGAGATTTCCAAACCTTCCTCCTTTTTTTTCCCCACAAAGGAAACCTTCCAACTGAGAAGAGCCTCCTTGACTGTCATGGGGAAGACCTAAGAAATGCCAACAAGGGAGAGAATGATCTCCCACAAGGAGGTAACAATAGAGCAATGGAACAAGATATGATGGATTGATTCTTTTGCACAACCATACAAATAACATATGTTGGGAAGATGTCATCCCCTTTTTGGAGCTTGTCGAGGAGTAAGAACACTTGCCAGTCGCTTCCGGGACAAGAAAGGTTGCTTTTGAAGGGACACATGACACCCAAATGCTCCTAATAGGAAACTAGGAAGTAGAACTTGAAAACAGTTTTTTGTAGGCAGGACATATTTTAAACGCTCCTCCTTCTATCCCATTCCAAGTAACTTTGTCTAACTCGATATTAACCCTTTCTTTTTGAAGAACCAATAGAAGATTCGCCATTAGATCTATTTCCTAATCATTAAAGGCTTTGATACAACTAAGTTTCTAGGCACCACTACCATACGAAGGATCCCAAGCTTCAGCCATTATCACATTTTATTAGCGACCACTTTAAAAGGGAGGCGGGAATGATTGGTGAGGGCCACACACAGTGTCGATCCACAATCTAACCCTTGTGTCGTTGCCAATCCTGAATTTCCAATTATTCTCAACCCATATGGCTTCTTTGAGAATATCTTTCCAAAAGCCCACTCCAAAAGGACCCCTGGGATCCTTGGACCACCAACTGAGGTCTTTTTTCCCGCATTTAGAACATATCAGATTTTTCCAAATGCAATCCTCTTTCGAAGAAAATCATATCCATGCTTAGGAGCGAGCTTTATTCAGCCAGGGACAACTTTTTCTCAAGCTGGTCTCCTTAACCTTTTCCAAAGCATATCACATCACTTAACCAAGTGGGGTTTCTTTTCTGGGGCTCCTCCCCTCGAGAAAACTCCTTTGCATCTTTCAACCTGCTGCAGTAAATGCGGCATTGACCAAGACTGACTGATAGATAGGAAGACCTTAAGGGTAATCTTAATCGGGGGTTAACCTCCTACTTTGGAGATATAGTTTCTCTTCTAACCCAAGGGGCAAGCTTTTACAGTCTTTCTTTATACCATCTGACGACCACTGATTTATGGGGCACCCACAGGGAAGACAAAAAGATAAGTTGGGGGGAGGTGCCCAATACGACATCCCAATTCGGCAGCTAGGGAATCCATATTATCCACATCTCCACATATACATCTCACCCTTCTCCAAGACCACCAAGCCAGAGGAAGCTTCAAACTAGAAAGAACCAAGCTAGATAGGGGATTTGATCCTTTATAACTGTAAAATAGTGTGACATTTGCGAAGAGAAAGGTCACGAGATATTGAGATCAGCCTCTTTTCCCTTTGAAAGTGCGAGACCCTTCCCAGACCTTATCTAAACTCTTGTTTGGAGAATCCTGACGGGCACTTCAACGGACTCCTCGAAATCGACTCGTCGGATCGAAGAAATCCGAGAAGTGAACCCTAACTTTCTATAATCGGTTTACTCGTTTAAACTCAGAAATTAAATTTTCTTTTAATTAGTTGGGAGTGATAAAAATTTTATAAACTGTTTCAAATATTTTATAAAATTTTCCGACATAACGGTGCATTTTGATAAACAAAATTTACCTATCAAATTCACATCTCACTAAAGCCTGACTCTCAACTTCTTTATTCCCAAACTTGCAATAATCATTTACCGCTATTTCCTGACATACCACATCAACACTCAATTCTCAATTTATAAATACAAACTTACAAACTTAAGTAGAATATATCTAGATTCATCATATATATGAAATGCATGGATATTTACAAATATCTGATTTCAAAATCCTAAATATGTGTTGTTAATTACATATCCATCTCATACGAAGTTTTACATCATAGGTCATAGATCGCCCACACCTATATGAACAACAAAATGATGACGATCTGTGCGATCCGATAACACACAATGGAATATAAATAGCTTCCACAAAATGAGCAAACAAGAAGTTAGTGCAGCGAAAATATATATCACATACACTAACATGACAATTTATCATTTGTTTATGGTTTCTTTCAAAAACCCTATGTATATCCTTTAATTATTTTAACCATCACGGGCGTTAAAACTAACACCAGTGAAGCTTACTAGTCATCTCTAGCCACTGCGTTCTGGGAATTTCTTGCATGCAGTAGAGGCGCTAAAGCTTATCATTCGGCCTTCTGATACGAGATTTCTTGCATCATAATTGTGGTCACCCAGCTTCTGAGCAACTACGAATTTCTTGCATCGCCGCATAGTGCCAAACTATACAAATAGCCAACTACGTGCGGGATTATGCGCATCACAGCGTGCGCTTATACTTTCTATGAGCGACAGCTACGGACAGAATTTTCTGCATCGATCGTAGTGCTAACTTTTTCTTTATTGTGAGCGACTATGGACGAAATTTATTGCATCGTCACATAACGCTAAATCTCATTATATCTTAAGGAATATACATGGGTTTTAAAACTACATGTACTTAGTGTCAAAAGCACAAATCTAACTCGTTTTGAAACTTCTAAAACTCTCTTTTCAAATATTTTCTTTTTAGATTACTTAACTAACATATTCATTACCAACATCAACCATTTACATGGCGGGAAAAGATCTTAGAAGTGGCGAACCACTTACCTTGAAGTAGCGTCACTCACAGTCAAGCGTCTCTCTGAGGGCTCGTGGGCGTCGCTCCGTGCCAGTCACCTACACAATATTCCTCATCATTACTAGTGACAAAAATTTCAATTCGACGCTATAAGGTCGAATCTCGATTAAGACCATTTCTCTATATATCCTCCTATTCTTGTTTCTACTCAACCGAGACTCTCTAATCCCGATTTTTATGTAAAAGTTTCAGATTTTTGACCATAGGATCACACCCCATGTGATCCGTTTAATTTCTGAAAGGCTTGGAGCGAAAAATTATATTTTACTCAAACGGGCTGACCCTGCTTGAAGCGGTGGTAGCCTTATTTGCTTTCGGGTCTCAGTTTCTCATCGTTTTTCTTCCCTACGGGTTCTACTTTTATATCACCTTCTAGTCACACGTAATTGCCTTTTGTTTCTTCACTCATTTGACTATGGTTCTGGGTTTCTTCTCAATTAGAATCACCAATTTAGTCACCCAAAACTCAAGTTATTGTATTTTTTATACCTAGATTACTCAAGTGGCCAGAGCAGAATCTTGCATAGCTCCCGCTTGGAAATATTTCTGGGAACTCTGGGGTTAAAATTTGTTTGAACTTCCTTCAGCTAATAACTTCATTTACCTAGAAGTCTATTTGACCGATTTTGAATCACTCAATTTGGATGAGTGTAACTCCATATGACAAAACACTACAATACATACCAAAGCAGAGCAAAATCAGTGAGTTGCACGAGTTCACCTTTCAGTCCGTATTTGGGAGCCTTAGAGCTACAATTTTCTCTTGGTCCCTTCTATACATTTGTAGCCCTATCTCTTTTGGTTCTTTACCAATTGAAATAAATTCATTTGGATGATTCTAACTTAATTTATAGCCAAAACAAAAACAAGGGTTTTACAAAAATTTTTGATAGCAATTCCTTTAAGAACCCAACATTCTCCTTTGTTTTTTTTTTTTTTTTTTTACAGCCAATCCCACTCAAACCAGCTACCTCAATAGTAAGCATGAAAGTCATTCCAAAAACCTCCATAACACTTGTATTGGTTTGGAACTCCATACCACAACAAAACCCTAGGTAAAATCTTATGAATTCAGCAAGGTCCACCAATTCTTAAAACCCATATAAATATGATGATTCCATGTTTATTTTCCACCAATGGGGTTTTACTCTCATAACCCCAATAATTCAAAGGTTTATGTGATCTTTCCACAAAACCTAGACCAAAGGAGCAACTAATTCTCCATACCAAACCTTAATAATCCAATTGCACGGGTGAGCAAACACATGTACAATTTTTTTTTTTTTTGGACTTCTTCTCCTTCTCCTTCTTCTTCCTCCTCTTCCTCTTGCCCCCCTTTTCTCTCCTCTCCAAAACGTGAGCCCTAACTGGAGACCAAAAATGAGTTGTATTGTTTTTCCCCATTTTATATTCTAATATTTCCTTTAATTGCCATCAAGTCGCCGTCACTTTTAATTTTCAAATCAATTTTGTTATTTATATGATGGCCCATCTCTACTCATAATGGTTTTCATATCCTTTTATGAATTACAATTTAACCCTTGTTCCAAGTACTGCAATTCAGGTTCCCATAATTTATAATTTCCTAATTTCATCTCTAAAATATTACAATGTAACACTTAGTGCTCGTATACGCCTATGACATCATGCAACGTGCCTTTCTGGGACGGGCGTTACAACTAATTTAGTCGTCAACCTTAAATTGATAATTCTCTAACGCCATGAGATTCAATTAATCTAATGTAGAGATTTATTTTACCTCTCTAATCCATCTTTTAACACTAAGAGGTTATAGATCGAAACTAGGGGTTTACAGAAAGTACCATCAGAAAAATAAACTCCCCCTCTACTACCCTTCTAAGAAGGATTCTCAAGACCTCCATGCCCATAATGAAAGGTGCGGGAGAGTCCCCATGGCGGCCTCGAGCTCGGGGGAAGAAACCAACTTGCACCCATTCACCAACAAAAAATTTAGCGAGTAAGAGATGCACAAATCTACCTCCTCCATTTAGATCAAAACCCAGCTGCGTGCATGACCTTCATGAAATGCAGACCATGTCATCGAAGGCTTCTCGATGATCTAACATGGAACAACTCTTTTTCTACCGTTGATCAATGACTTTGTTTGCGATTAGGGGAAGCATTTAAGATCCTATGCCCCTCACAAAAGGCGTTTTGAGCTTCTAAGACAACATTCCCACTACATTCTTCCAGACGATTGGACGACACACCTTAGCAAAGAAACATAGAGGCTCCCAAGCGAGTTATAGGCCTTAAGTCCTTTAAATCCTCAACTCTTGCCTTTGGAATCGAGGAACCAAGGAAGTAGTGTTGAGAAAACTCTGGTTAAAGTGCCCAGACATGAAGAATTCCCAGGAAACAACTCCATAATCTCCTCTTTGACAAACTACGAGAATCTTGCTGAAAGCTATGGTAAAACCACTCGGCCTAGGGCCTTATCGCCCTCCATTTCATTCGGGGCAATAAAAACTTTCCTCCTAAAGGAATTACAAGGCATTAGTCGGGTTCAAGGTGGAGAATGGCATCTTGTGATAGCTCAGCCCTCCAATCTAGATTATCAGTCAACAAGGGTTGAAAAGCATTAGAGATCCCTTCTCTCATCTTACTCTCATAAGAGAATCACTCTTCGTTGATTATGATTATCGCCAATGTATTTTTCTTGAAATGAGAATTGGTCATATGATGGAAGTAAGTTGTATTCCTGTTGCCCTCCCTTAATCAAGTTTCCCTAGACTTTTGTCTCCTCCGAATTTCTTCCAGAGAGTCCCAAAATTTGTAAGCATCCTGCTGGCACATCCAAAGGCAGGCTTTCTCTTCTTCCAAACAATCCCAAGCCTCCACTTGACCTAGGGCCAATTTCTTATTAATCTCATTGCAAGAACAATTTATGTTTTTAGGGACTTGAGCAAAGCTTGATCTCTCTTTCATTTTACGGAAAGAGTGTAACTTGCTGGAACAAGCGCCCCGCGACCTATCAATAAGTCCTGGAAACCCTCCACTTTCAACCACATATTCTCGAAACAAAGGGGTGGGCCTGCTTCTGCCTTTACAATCAGAAGAATAGTGTGATGAAGTGTGCCTAGGGAGTTCAGTTGCTCACTTTTCATGATGATCGACCCGATCAATGGAGACAAAATCTATCAAACGACTTGGTTTGGACATGCAAACCCCATGAGTGAAATTCCCACTAACAACGGAGAGATGATAACTCCAACTCATCAATGACCTATGAGAATCTTCTCATAGAGTGATTCAACCTTCCCATCCGACTGCGCTTATAGGGGAAGCGAATGATGTTGAAGTCACTGACACACTAAGGGGTACTCATAAGCCTCTAACTAGTCCAATTTCCTCCGAAAGAAGAAGCATCTCAACCTTGGAAAGAGGACTACACACACTTGTGAAGACCGAGACAAAACCATCCTCAACATTTTTGAAGCAACACAAAATAGAAAAAGACCCACCACTTGTTGATTATTCTAAACTTCTTTTATCCCAAACTACCAGAACCCCCCTTGTAGTGCATGAGGTGTCCAAAGCTTCCCAATCAAGGAAGTTCCCAGAACCCAAGCTCTGAGCAACGCCTTTAGACAACTCTTAGCAAAGCTTTAATGAGTGAGTGGAGTTGGTGTTTCACAAAGGGAAAGGGGGTCATTATGGCATAGTGTGATCAGTGTTAAATACGGGGTAGAGGAGGGTGAATGACGCTCTTACACGGTAAGAGGAGCATATGGAGTTAGGATTTGGGAAGCCATAAGGATGGAATGGGATGTGGTGGATAGTAGGGGGGCTTTTGTTGTAGAATATGGAAGGAAGGTGAGATTATGGTTAGAAAGGCATGTGGTGATGAACCATTAAGAGACACTTTCCCATTGCTATATGCGCTAGCTACCTCAAAGGAGGCTTGAGTGGTGGATATTTGGTGTGGTATGCTTTCCGCTTGCTCAATGTGGAGAGACTCCTATTAAGGTTGCAAGTGAGAGGAGTTCAAGATGTGGAGGATGAGTTGGTGACAGTGGGGGCAAAAGAAGAATTTTTCTATCAAGCAGTTGTATAAAGGGTACAGGAGGCGAGGACTTGTTGATTTTCTTTCTAAGGTATTTGGAAGTCGCCCCTTTAAAATTGGGGTTCTTTTCTTGGAGAAATTTTTAACCTTGGACATTATTTAGAAGAGAGGTAGATTGATGGTAAACAAATGTTATCTTTGCGGGGAGGAGGAGGAATCTTGTGATCATATTATGTTATACTGTACTAGATGAGGGAGGTTTGGATACTCTTGTCCTCACTTTCTGGAGCAACTTTTTTTTTTTTTGAAATCTATTCACTTTGTATTATATCGTTATAGTATTTTGTTCTTATGGAGACTCGAACCTAGTCCATACTCTATGCCTCACCAACCTTTAACCAGCGAGTCATGCCTCGATGGTTCAATCTGGAAGTAACTTGGGTTCTTCCTTTCATCATGTGGTGAAAGAGGTGTTGCTTAGCTAGCATGAGTCCTTTTTAGTAAAGGAAAGACAAAGGTGTGTGACGCTCCCTTGTGTCTCTTTTGGATGATGTGGTAGGAAAGGAATGAGAAAGCATTTGAAAGTATGGAAAATGTTCTTGATAGGATTAAATTCATTTTTGTTTGTATAATACGTAATTAGAGTGGTCTTGGCCTCAGTGTTCATGAATCAGGGTCCTTCTTCTTTTGTAGATTTTGTGGATTAGTTAAGGCACCCTTGAAGGGCTTATTTTTTCTTTTGTTCTCTTTTTCTTTTTTTCTTTTTGGTTAAATTTTTGTAAGGCGTTGTTGGTTGTTCTCTTATTTTTTTTGGTTAAATTTTTGTAAGGCTTTGTTGGTGCCCCTTGTATACCCCTGTATATCTTAGGGAATATATATATATATATATATATATATATATGGAGAGAAAGAGAGAGAGACAGAGATTCATTGATATTGGCAGGCTTTTTTTTTAATTTTTTTTATATTAAAGGTAATACTTAATGGAATTCATGTTCGGTCTTTATCTTATATTTCCCCAGGGGAGAAGCAAAGAGAAAGAGAGAAGACGGTGATGATGATGATGATGTGATGATGGAGGGCAAGTAGCTTCAACCCATGTGTTACCTTAGTTATGGTTTGATTCAGTCAGCTTTGTGCATACAAACTGATCTCCTGACTGCAATGAGTTTTAGTTGTTCTTTGCTTTGGGTTGAATTGAAAACTTTCAAACGTATGTTTTTTGGTCAGTAGAATTGGTAAGAGGGTTTTTGGTGGGAGACTAAGTTATCTATAGAGAATGGTCCTTCGACCTTAGTTGGGTTCATTGATTGGTTGGGATGTAAGTGAGGCGAGGGGTTGCTGTAGCGTTTTTGGGGGTTAAATTATTTCTGGCCCCCTTGTCTCACTTTGTCGCTTTAGGTCCTTCTACTCCTAATATGCTTCTCTTTTACTTATCAAAAAAGAAAGGTCGTAGCGCCTCCCACGAACAATAGTGTTTGATGTTTGTTACATTTCATGTCTTGTTGGATGGGGGGTAGTTTTTGTAATGGGATCGATGCATGTGCAAAAATACGAAGCAAGGCACTTGATACGAAAGGAGAGTTGAGAACGAACATATCTTCTTTTTTCTCATCCATTCTCCCACAAAGTTAAGGATGATTTTGACATTGGGATTTTATTCCATTTCTAAAAGATGGATTTTTTTATTTTAATAAGTTGTTTCGCCAAAATGTTCCTCAAAAAAATAAAATATAAAAACTTCTTTTGGATAAATTGTTTTTTTAAATAGTTTCTTATTTTGATAATGTAAATTAAAAAAATTATAAATTCAATTCATATAATACAAAATAAAGTGAGGCTATGGAGGAAAAAGCGAGTTTAAACTTCTCCGTCCGTACACGCTGTTCTCTTTACCATTGACACCTCCCGACCCGGCCGATAGCGATAGGAGAAGCGCTATTAATTTTGATTCATTTTCGTTGCTAAAGCGATTCATATTGGTGATGAATTATTAGTTGGGGGTTCAGGGAGTTTCAAGAGAGTGCAAACGACAGAGGAAGAGAGCCAGGGGGTTTCATTAGTTGCCTTGTTGTTCATCCTCTCTAAACTCGCTTAAGTAATCCCTCTCTTCTTATTCATGGCTTTAGTACCTCCAACGCTGTTCCATTTGGTGCGAGTTTCTTACGCATGGAAGCGTAAAATGCCTTGAGGTTTGCCCGTATGTCCAATGCGGCTCTTAAACCTTTTTTTTTAGGTTCAGCCATGCCCTTGAAGTTTTCTTCGTGACACCTTATGCCTTGAAGTTTTCTTAGTATACACTTATCCCTTCGCGTTGTGGATAGACAAATAAAGGCGTTAACAATACATCACGTGGCATTCATCCGTGCATTTTTGTATATGACACAACCATCCACCACACCACCGAAGGCGACAACAATCACATGAGCACCAAGCCAGCGGTAAAATCATAGTATAACAGTCAAGCCCACGAGAAACCTATATGACATACAAAATTACAGGACATAAAATATCAAAATATCAAAAACTACTTATCAGACCTCCATGGCACCAACCCCTGTCTCTCCCAACTCCGCGCTCTGCTCTTCCATCCCTGGCCCCCACCCTTTCTTTCCTTACGCACCAAACCTCCTTTTTTCTTTTTCTTTTCATTCTTATTATTTTTGAAATCAATATTCGACCTCCATTTTAAACATTTTAATTTTATAATTGATAACATCTTATTTTCATTATTTTAAAAACCTTAATAAAAAAAGAAGTTATTTTTAAAATTTTATTTATTCATTATTTTATTTTTCTTTATTATATATTTGTTTTACTTAATAAATAAAGTAAAAAAATTCAAATTTTAATATATAAATACATTCACCTATATGATAAATCCAGAAATTGAAGATTTTAAATATTTTTAATATTATTATTTTATTTATAGTAATAAAAACCATGAAGATAATATATCTTTAATTATGTTATAAGAAATATATGAATGATAATTAATTTATAAAAGGAATGTTGGCTATCTTTGTAAAGTAAATAATTAATTTACTTATGCTTGATAAGATTATGCGGATTTAGTTTAAACATATAAATATTCTTCTCCTATTTGTATTTGACACATCAAAGTAATGAGTATAAAAAATCATTCTCTTATTCGCTCTGCAGACTTCTTTCTCTAAATTTCTCATCATGCTTTCTTTGGTTTACAACACGTTATCAACACGAATTGCTCTTGCCCAGCAGGTAATTCATGATCTTGAGTTATTTAAATTTAAGTTTTATGTCAATTTTGATTTTTATAGATTATCAAAATTTAGAAGAAAGATTTTGGTTATAAGTCAAAATCTTTATTATTTTATCAATTTATTATATACTTTATTGTTATTATTTTGTCATATGTTAAAGAAAGTTTGTTCACAATGTTAAATCTCACAAAATTCGATTTATAGCATTTATGATGTACAGGAAAAATTATCCATCTTGAATCATTGAAGCTAAATAAACTATTAAATTTTGATGAAAAGTCATCAATCTAGTCGATTAATTTGAATTGATTCCACTGAAGCGATACAATATCATCCAATTTGTGGCCATGATTGAGCGGTGCATAGTGCAATAGTTTATTATTTGCAAAGAGCAATGTTAGGTCGTGTCAATTGTAGGTATTGTAAGCTGCCCGACTAACTATGGCCCGAGTAGCGTCACGAGGAGATCCGTCATGGAGAGTAAGAGTAGAAGATACTACAAGAGGTGTACACACAAGTTTTTCCGTATCGAGAGAGAATGTCAATAGTATATTCTGGTTGAGAAAGGAGGCTGACTAGGTGGGTGGAAACCTCAACACCTAGAAAATACTATAGCGGGCCATGGTCCTTGAGCGAGAAGTGCTCAACAAGCTAAGCTACCAACTGATCAACCCGATGAGGATCATTACTGTAGAAAATAATGTCATCAACATAAACTAAGAGTAAGCATGAAAGTCACCCTCTTGAAAAATAAAAAGGGAGTACCATACTAATTTGAGTGAAGCCCGAATTGAAGAAGGTAAGAGAGTAATTAAGTGTACCAAGCTCGTGGAGCCTGTTGGAGACCATAAAGAGATTTCTTAAGTTTGCAGGCATAATGAGGATAATTAAAATCAATGAAGCTAGGAGGTTGTGACATATAGACATCCTTGTAAAATGTCTGATGGATAAAAGCGTTGTTAATATCAATATGGCGTAGTGACCAACCTCGGCAGCCCGGCAAGGCAGAACCATGCTCCGCATTAGTGAAGCAACCATGAAATTTGAAAGTATCATGATAGTCAGTGTTTGGACGTTGGTGAAAACCTGTAGTAACAAGGAAAACTTTGTGATTCTCAATGGTGTCATCCTTGCTTGCGTTTAATATGAAACATCCACTTGCACTCAACGATTTTGTAGCATATGAGAAGGAATGAGATCCGCAGTACCATTCCGAAGAAAGGCCATCAAATTCCTCGAGACATAGCATGTCTCAGAGGATACTTAGGCTTGAGAAATAGTATGAGGTTTGGTAAATCTAGAGTTTGGTGGACCAGCCAATATTTGGATTTGGTTTATGGATTGATTCTTGGAGGCGAGTAATCATAAGATAGGTATTTGGTGGTGATAGTGGGGGTTGGTGGCGTGGTGGCATCGAGATATGATATGGATAATTGGACCGGGGCTAATAGGCGTGTGGAATGTATTTTCAAGGAGAGCAAAGTGATGAGGAACTCTGGTGAAGAAATCAGTAGATAGGCGGTGATAGAGCGGTCGGCGAGGGAGTGCCTCGGGACGAGGCTGGAACATAAAGTGAGGTGAGGAAATTAAGATGAGACCGAACGGAGGATTTAGACGAGGATGTAGAGGAAGTGGTAGAAAGTGGAAGACGGACTTGGAAAATTCAGTCATAGCCTTGACTATATACAGCAAAGAGAAGAATCTAAACAACGGTAGGCACTTTGAGTATGGGAGTAACCTAAGAAGACACATGGAGAAGAGCGGGTGTGATAACTTGTGTGGAGAATAAGGTTGAAGCCAAGGATAACAAAGGCACTCAAAAACACGAAGTTTACAGAGATTAGGAGATTTACCAAAGAGTTTTTCAAAGGAAGATAACATACCAAGACTTGTTTGGGCATATGATTTATAAGATAGGTGGCGATGGCAAAAACATATGACCGGTAAGAAAAAGGGAGAAGATGCATGATGCAAAATAGTAGACTAGTTTCAACAATATGACGATAAGCGACATTAAGAGAAACCATTATATTGGTGTATGAGGTGGTAAAATAGGTTCCATGATGAGCGAAGGGAAGGGATGAAGATGCAAGAAATTTGCCTGATTATCACTATAAAGTTGTATAATTGAACAATTTAAAAAAATTTTCAACAATTTTCTTGAAGTGAATAAAAAGTATCATGAATGCCATACTTCGTTTGAGTGGATAGAACCATATATAGCAGTAAAGTGATCAACAAAAATAACAAATGAAAATCATCATTAAGAAAGAATAGGGAAGTCGAACATTAGAAAAAATTAAATCTAAAGGAGCACCTGAAAACAGGGTGGAATCATAGAAAAGGTAATTTGTGACTCTGACATTTGCATGAATTGTAATAATAAAAATTAAAAGAGATCAGAAGAAATCAAGATTTGATTAAATGTGGCCTAAATGGAAACTAACTTGTGGATAAATGACCTAACGAGAAATGCAAAATAGGTGTAGGCAGCTTTAACACTAGAAAGCAAGTAAAGGGTCTCGGGTTGCATAGATGTTGACCATACATAGACACCATCTTTAAGCGGTCGCCTTGATGCATTGACCCCGTCTGCGAGTCCTCGCCTGAAGGGTATTGGGCAAAAATCTAACATAAATGTGGTTAGTGAAACAAAGTTGGGAAATAGAAATTAAGTTCTTTTCATAGTAGGAACACAAAGCACATTATCTAAAGTAAGGGAATTTGAGGAGACAAAAAGTGAGAGTGAACCAATATGTGAGATAAAGAGACCGTTTCCATCACCAATTAAAACATTATCATGTCCTGAATAATGGCATTGAAGAAAGAGGTTGCGAGATTAAGCGATAATATAGTGAGATGAGCACGAGTCAAGAATCCTTTTAGAAGCAAATGGACTCGGATGCGTAATTATGTTGGCACAAGGAGCAGAATAGGCGGATGGTTTGAGTGTACGACGTTGATGTAAGAGCATTAGGATTCCTTTGAGATACGAGCATTGTCTAGCAATGTGACCTTGAACATGACAAATTTGGCATGTGTCGAGGTAGGGACGTATGGAGGAGATCGGCGTTGATGTTTACACAATGGCAGAGGAGGAAATATCCTTGTGAGAAACAACGGTAATCATGAGGAATAATTGAATGTCGGCTAGGATCGATTTGAACTGAAGCCATGTATGCTCTAATACCATAGAATTTTGGAGAACACATAATCTTCGGTAATATTATTGAAGAAAATGTGAAAATAATATACAACCAAGTAGGTTTCCTAAACTAATAAAGGAAATTACTTAAAGGAAAAATAAAATATAAAAGATAAATATAGAAACTAATTCATAAAATGATAACGGAAAAAATTTAAAAAAAATAAAGGATAAATATAAAGCTTAAAGATAATTATGAAAACTAAATTAAACAATTTAAATAACTAATCCTTGTATCATTCTTCATCAAAATATTTCTCTACTTTGCCAATTGAGACGATCATGTACATTAATGATACGTTTTCCCACTTTTTCTTATTTTACTTTAGGGAGTTTTTCATTTATATCAAAACTGAGATATATTTTTCTTTTTAAATATAGGAATTTTCAATTTAATTACAAATGTTGCCACAGGACTCCCCGAACATGGACACCCAATGTTGTGGCGTCGATGGTGGCAACTTAAGTTGGTTTATCTTGACACTTGACTTGTGAGTTTTAGACATAAATAAGTTATTTAAAAAAAAATACTAAAATAGGTTGAAAACCAAAATAATACCCAAACTAGTGCGTTTGGCCACATCAGCATACACATCACAATGTCACAGTCATTGACTACAACATTATAATTTTTTTTAAGTTAGTGTGGTAGTCATAGACTTCTGACTTGTTAATTTTAAGAATACAATGTTGTGAGTCGAGTGACTAGGGCATTCACATAAAAATTTCAATACAATCGTGATTCTTATTTGTGGCATTATGAATAAAACTAATGTGTGAGTCGGTGACTTACGACATTGGTAATTTTTCTAAAAATGATGATTTGAAATTACAACTCACTATCAGATTACAACCAATTACTCATATCGAAATTACAACCAATTCATCTAAATTAACGAATTGCATCAAATTACAATCAAAACAAACTTTGATTTCATATATAAACCAAGTTATATAAATATAAACACAACGTAATACAAATATAAATAGATATCAATGAGCCCCACATGGTGGAGGCTTTGTCTTTTCTCTTAGAAGCCTATAATACACATTAGATGATTTTATGGGGCATGTGCAATCTGAAATGGGTAGTAAGGCGATGGTGGAACGACTCAGCGTCTCGTGGGCGTGGGGGCCTAGGTGGGCATGCACCTAACTTTTGAAACCGAGGTCAACCATTGTCATCAATGGGAGGGCAATGCAAGTGATGGTGAGGTTAACAGATGGTAACCATGTGGCCTTTAAGGGTGGAGATGTTAGTGATAATGGTGGGATGACATGTGGAGCGAAAGTCTCGAGTGGTGTGGAATACTCGGATTGGTATGAAAGTCTTTGGTGGTCAGTAGGTCTTGGGTGCAAATGGGGTGAGCGATGTAGATAGTTGTAACATCATCTTATCAGTAGAATGACAACGCACAATCTCTCTGGTCAGCCAGCCAACCTCATGACCTTTCCCTCTCTCGACCTCGGATTAGTTTGCATCTGGTAGTGGATGACATAGGAGGTTTGATGGATGGTCCATATGACATAAATGTCTCCTCATTGTGCAACAATGCGATGGTCACATGGGTGTAAAAAACTGATCTAGCAATACTGTTGAATGCCTTAAAAAAAGCTTGAGGTAGCCTAGCAGATCTACTAATATGTCCAACGATCTTAGAGATCTAGAAAAAAAACGAAAAATTATGGAATTGTAATCTTTTCATTAAAATTTGAAATATATTGAAATTTAAAAGACTCTTACCAACAAGTGAGATGTTGTAATTTTAGTGATACACTCATTTGATTACTATGGAGTAATGGTGTGATCAGAAAGCGTAGTGCAATATGTCGATACCACTCCATATATGGATCATGAAGTCCACCATACCAACTATAAGGTGATGTGATGATTCTCTCTGCATACATGGCCCATGTACGGCGTATTGTGCGATACGTCTCCGTATTGTACTTAGGTTGTCCTTGTGCATCCTTCAAGCTCTTACTCTATCAAGGAAGATGGAGGTATCCCCTGATGAAGCTTGAACCGATGCAAGACTCACTCCAGACAATGCTACAATTTGTTAGGTACAAAGTGTGTTTGATATATAAAAATTGAGCAACCTAAGATACCGTAAGAGCACGGGCAGTACAAGTAGTAACATGGACTAGAAAGCGAATATTGTTCCGGGGAAGGTAAGTTTAGATAGGATCGATGCTGCGGGTACTACGATCCTTTTCACTATCCGAAGCTATCGATTTTTTGATGAACATATGACTAAACTAAAATATAGCTATATTAAAACAGGGTAATTTGATCAATGTTAAGTTTTCCAAGGATAAGAAGATTTTAAAGATAAAAACTCAAGGTTAGAAACTAGGGTTGGTTACTTCGATTAATGTTTACTGGTTTATATTTGATAAGTGCAACTTATGCAAATGTATACTTGTGCTTGCTCAAGGGAATTAATATGAGGCTCTCACTCTGTGACTCCTCGTTCTCACTAACTATTCACCGCTAGGTTCCTTTAGGAGATTAAATGTGATTTTTTTCTATGCATTTTCCTTAGGTATCTGTGGTCACCGCTATGTCCCTACAATAGGAAAATCCGAACTATGCTAGATTTGATCATCGCTAAGTCCCTAAAAATCCAGCATAATGCCTAATTGACACTTTACCCTAATGAAAACTATTTAGTACTAGCCATTACTAATTTCCTAAATTTCTTTGATTAGACTAAATTGAAATACATTATGAAGAGTTAGTGAGCCTAGGGTCGATTTCTAGCTATCACTATGAAGCCCTAGGTCAATCTTTCTCTTTGAGTCTCAAGCATAAATTCCAACACATTAAATTGGATAGAATCATAATAATTCCGAATTTGCATCAATTAGCATCCGGCTCACGATGCACATTCTAAAATTATTTTAAAAATTATATAAACCAAACATTAATATCAATAACCAACCCTATAGGATAGTTTAGCTCCTCATTACAACCCTCAAATCATTCAAAATCATGATTTGCAGACCAAAAATAGAGAAATAGTTGAGAAAGGAACAAAGTTAGAAATACAAAACAATCAGAGATGAGATGCTCTCCAACTAGGTTCCAGGTTGCAAACACCCTTAAATGAACTGATTCTTCAAGTAAACTTTAGATCCAAAACGACAAAAAAATATCAAAACCTAGGAGAGGAAGAAACTCCTCAAGTTCATGCCCTAACAGCAAAATGCCGGCTTTGTCATTGTGTATGTAGCTTCGAAAAATTGGCCGAGAAATGGGCCTAAAATTACTGTTGTGTAGGTGGTCCATTGTCGTGATGTCGGGACATTATAGTAGCTAAGCTCAAATATTTTGCGAAATTCCTTTGATGTCGTGACATCAACAGTCTTGATGTCGCGACATGACGGTAGTTGCGCTTCAAGTCTTGGCTCTCATATGAGATGATGTCACGACATCAACCGTTTTGATGTCGTGACATGGCAGTGGCTTCAGCTCCGACCTTGGTCTTTAGATGGCTCGATGTTGCAACATCATAGGACTTGATGTCGTGATATGGAAGTAGTTGGGCTTCAAGTTTGAGGGGATTCCATGTCGCGACATAGGGCCTTCAACAACAACAACACTCAATTTCTTCCACATTCTTGCCTCTTTGTAGGTTTTCTTTCTTGCAGTAAAGAGAGAGTTGCTTGTATTTAAACTACATAGGTGTGAATTTAACATCATAAAGCTCAATAATTGTAAGAAATAAAAAGGCTCAAAGCTCAGATACAATTCACAACTAACAATACCCCAAACTTACCTTTTTGCTTGTCCTTAAGCAAAGAAAATACACATTTTGAAGACAAAACAAAACAAAACTTGTTGAACTTAATGCGAAAACACCTTGTGCCTTGTGTCGCTAACCCAAGGGATCGAACCACTCAACAACACAAAAAATTTCTAGATAGAGGATCTTACCATATAATAGATTGACCATGAATTAAACAAACTTAAAAGCCAAAGTCCTTCCGGTGAGTGTGTGTGAAGTCCCCATACATCATTGCACTTTAGATGGAATTGGGAAGCTAAATTGGTGGAGATCTCTTACTCATATGATGTGTTTCCATGACTTATGGTATACGACTCAATAGGCTTGCTAGGCATGCAAATTCTCACTAATGTAGACAATTCCAACTCTTAGGATCAAATAGGTCTTTATATAGCTTATAATGTATGGCTTAGGTAAAGGGTAGTTGAATAGATCATTTAGGTTCATATTTACACAAAACATACAAA
Source organism: Tetrastigma voinierianum (assembly GCA_016808115.1). Lineage (NCBI taxonomy): Eukaryota > Viridiplantae > Streptophyta > Magnoliopsida > Vitales > Vitaceae > Tetrastigma > Tetrastigma voinierianum. The sequence continues at coordinate 137,067 of JAEQBH010000444.1, read as the reverse complement.
TTTTCTTTTTTCTTCAAGAGATCTACCATCCTCTCTCAAATTTATTTCTTTACATTATTGAATCTCTCTTAGCTTCTCCCTAACTTAGCTCATTGCATCTTTATCACATAGTTATTCCCCCGAAACTTAGCTCATTTCACCATTTTCTAAAAACACCAAGATCACTTTATTCTTCATGGATTTTAAGAAATGGAGTAGTACAATGTTCAACCTCCTTAGAAAGCTTTCTACCTACCTGTGCTCTTCTTCTAGCAGGCTTTAGGTCAACAACTCTTAGACCACAGTTAGATCTTGGAATTTTCGGTTTTAAACACCCCTACAAACTTAATCTCTCAGGTAGGAAGAATTCATGAGGTTAAATTTAAATATCATGATGAGTCCAAAACTCATATATTTTGATCCATTTTATTGAATCTTTTAGGCTTAAGGTTCCATTTTCTAAATATAATTATGACTTCCAATTATTATGTTACAGGTTTTAATGCAATAAAGTAGAAAAAGAAAGAAAGAAATGCAAAATTAGATTCAAAAATGAGCAAGCGCTTCAAAAGTACAAATTGTCATAACAAAGTGACGATGTTTACAGCAATTGAGCTATATATATAAAATCTTTGAAGAACAATTGGAAAGAAATGTGATCTTCAAACTACAGTTTATGATTACGGAAGAATGCTTACGGAAGACAAGTCAGTTTGTGACAATTCAAACTACCACGTATTGTGAAGAAAGAAACAGCACTGTAGTGACATTTCATATCTTTGCCTTGTGTCTTGAGGCTGAGAAGTAAAATCTCTATGCGCCCTTCACGACCTTGACTACTATGGGAGACTTAGAAGACCTCTGGATGTGAAATGAAAATGTCAGAACAGGAAATAAATGTCATGACAAAAAGAGAATAAAATGGAAAATGATATCGATGAGACCTTTGTCGAGGACAAGTACGTAATAATTCCTTTGCGATGTAAGAACTTTCCTTGGCAACATAGTTTCTTTATGCCATCTAAAACTTTTGAGAAATCAACAACATAGGCAAGATGAATGTCCACGACATTCAAGTTATGCAGCGAAAATTATTAGATGGGTCGTTAGAAGTAGGTCGTGACATTGAAAAGTCTGTCGCGACGCAAATTGAGTAAAGAGGAGGAAGAACTTTGTCGCAATAATGAAATCTATGATGCGACATTAGTTTAAGATGAATGTTAAGCTGCTATGTCGTGACAAGCTTAAGACAAAGGCCAAGGACGCCGTGACATTCATTTACTATGTCGCGACAAACAATTCAAAGGCCTACATTGAAGACATAAGCGGAGTCTTTGTCGTAACATGCTCTAACAAAGCTAAAGACCAAGGCCGGTTGGCATAAATATCGGCGACATAGACTAACTATGTCTCGAGCATTGATTGAAACCTAAAAAGTGCTATTTTGAGTCCTATTTAAGATAGGTTTAGTGCTTTGCATCTTGATCATATTAATTAAAGTCGATTGACATGTGCAGGTCGATTAGTACTCTTGATTTTTGTTTGAGGTTGTTTTTGATAGTTTCTTGGGTTTTTTGTGAGCCTCGCCATCATATCAAGCTTGGCATCGTAATTGTGATCTTTTATCTTTGAGTTCGTATGAATTCTCGACAATTTCATCAATAGGGATGAAGAAATGTCATTTGGAGGTGGTGAAATACAAGCGATTAGTGCGAAGCGGTAATAAAATTTCTGGAGTCTTGTGAAAATTTGACTATGCCATATTTTAAATATGATGGCGAAATTCAACTGTGCATAGCGAATGTTTACCCTATTTTGTGATCCAAAGCGACCCGTTTTGTGTAATTCCCATTTGCCCTCAATGTAATCATATTGTTTTGGTTATTTTGGTATTTCACATCTCTTGTAAGGCTATATAAGCCACTTTATAACATTTTGTAACCCTAACTTTTGCTAACTTTTGCTAACTTTCAATCCACGCAGCTTTTCCCTTTTGGTCCCAGTTTTCTCTCTTCTCTCTCTTCTTTCTCTCATTTTTTCGGCTGCCAAACACACCCCTTTGAGGATGACAACTCAAAGGACGTTTGGCTAAGCCTCAAAACCTTGAAGAGGAGGGTTTCTAGGTTGGTTAATGGTGGTTTGCAGGTGTTCCTCTATTTTAAATGAAGCATGTCCTTGCATTTATGTGTTTCAAACTTTCCAAACATAGGGTTTAAGCTATTTAATGTATTTCCTTTGGTCAATACTTGGCATCTTCAGGGGTTCGATGTATTCTTAATGGTAAGATACCAACGACATCCATTAGATATCATTCACGAGCCAGCAGAAAGTAAGGTTAAATGCTTAGTTTTCAAGCTGAAACATTAAATGTTATTAAATACTGTAAGTTCAACTAGGAATGGATTTTAAGGGTTACTTAAAGTTAAACAAAGATCTGGTTTTGGCTATGACTATATGTCATTGCCTATCTTGAGAAATAACCAGAGGACACCTTTATAACCTCATTGGACGATCTAGTGACGAGCCTTCAGGTCTCATTACCTTATTTTAAGCTGTTTCGAGTTAGCCTAGTGACAATAACACCCATGCTTTTAATGCAAATCGAAAGTCAAATAGCCTCACCATTTTGAATCATGATACAAATCATTTGTAAGATGAAAACCCCATCCCAGGTGTTCGACACTGAACCTTTCTCTCACAGTAGCTTGACTACGACGTTAGAGAGGAATATAGGATACAAAATTTTTGTTGATTAGGATCACCCCTCTTGTGTACGAATCAAAATGGCGTCGTTGCGGGGATGGTGCCAAACTACAGGATGATGAGTTGATATGTACTTGTAATCTGCGTTCTGAGTATTGGTGACCTTTAAGCCTTTTTGATTTTCATTGTTTAGAATTTGATTTTTACTTAGCATTCCTTCTTTAAGATTTGTTTACCATTCTGACCATTTTATAATTTGGCTAACACTAATCTTTTTGGCAAGCCTTGTTTGTGTTCTTTGCTTTGTCCCATTTTGTGTTACAGGTGTTTATGCATCACTGGAATAGAGACATTTCAGGTAGACTGCAAAGAGTCTGTACACCAACTGATCAAGGTTGTGAAGTCAGTGTGCACAGTGAGCAAATGGATCCTCTACTTGAGGAACAACAGAGTCAACAAGCAGCTCCTATGAATCCAACAACATACAGGTCAATGAGGGACCACATACACCCTCCTAGGGTGAGTGCACCTTCTGCGTCATACCCGCTAGCGTGATGTGGTTGTAAAGACCACATTTGGTGCCACGCTTCCCATTTCATGGTATGGAAAATGGAAATCCATACGCCCTTATCACGGGATTTTGAGGAAGTGTGCATAACTTTTAAGGAGGAGTGTAACCGATGGATTTGATGAAGTTGAAGGCATTCCCATTAACCTCGAGGACAAAGGCGAAATATGGCTTAATTCACGAGACCGAACCGTGAAGTGCGGGGCGGAAGTGCGGTGATTCTTAAAAAATTCTTCGGTGCTCACAAGACCAACAATTTGAAGAGCGGATCTACGTTTGCTGCCATGACAATGAAAGGTTCTATCGGTCTTTGGGAGAGGTTCATGGAGACCATCGGGTGCTTACAATCCACATCATGGTTTCGACACTTGGATGCTTGTGAATCATTTTTATGATGAGTATGTCTCCGGCCCGTGACGGCCCCGCTAGAAACCATGTGGAGAGGTGACTTCCGGGCAAAAACCGGATGAGGCCATGGACTTTTTGAACTATGTGGCCCGGAAACCTCACAAGGCATGGATGAACCGAATCGGGGAAGGCGAAAGAAGGAGGCCTTGACCAGAGGGGCGGTATGCACTTTCGAAGATACGGAAATGAAAGCAAAGCGACCACTTGACCGGAGGAGTTGGAAGAAGGCTGAAATGAGAAATCAGCCTGAAATGCAACAGCCCCGGGTAAATGAGTTTCCTACATCTCCCGACCGGCTTGTTTTAATTGTGGTCGAATAGCCACCACCCCAGGGAACCTTGTCATTAGTGCCTTGATAAAGAGCATGTGCAAGAGCATGCTCATGTCTTACTCAAAATAAGCCACCTATAAATGCTCCATATGGCAACACATATAACTTAATTGGAGAAATCATCCAAACCTTTCATGAGCCAAAACCCCTGCATATATGCCCCCCGAACACGCGGCAGCGATTTGGCTCCACATCGTCTGCGACGGCAACCCTACTGCACCTTAACTTCTCCTGTTGGCGAGCAGTGCGAATTTAAGCAAAGTAGTAGGCACGTTTGTGGAAGAACAGAAGGTGTTGAATGTTCAAACTAATCAGAAAATTGAGGCAATCGAGAGCTCACTCAATAGGAAATTGGACAGTATGCACTCTGAGATTTTCAGGTTGTCAACCATGATGGGGTTACGAAAAAGAAATTTCCTTCTAGACGGCAAAAACCCGAAGGGAGTGCATGAAATAAGGCTCGACCCGTGATCCAAATGTAAATTGATGAAGTCAAGGTAGTGGTGACTTTGAGAAGTAGTAAAGAAGCGGAGCCGGCAGTCCCGGCACCGGCCAAGGCGGCTCCCACGATGGTTGATCCACTGAAGGAACAATCGGCAAAAGGGAAAGGTGAAGCCCGATGCCTCGCTCCACGAGGGCACTCAGAAAAAGAAAAATCGATCCAGCAAACTGAAATTTTAGAGGTATTCTGACGAGTGAAAGTTAACATTCCTCTCCTTGACATGATCAAACAAGTCCCCACATATGCAAAATTTTGAGAGGACTTATGTCACGGGGTAAAGGGCTTCAATGTGAATAAAAGGCCTTTTGGCCGAGCAAGTGAGTGCTATCATTGAGTGCAAGACTCCTGTGAAATATAAGGACCTGGGATGTCCGACAATCTCAGTTAATATCGGAGGCATTAGTGTAGAAAAAGCACTATTAGACTTGGGAGCTAGTGTGAGACTACGCATATTCCGTATCTGGCGGCAGTTTGGGAGCGACCCCTTCCATCTGCTTTATCTCTAGCGATAGGTCTATTAAAATACCGAAGGGCCATTGAGGATGTTTTAATACAAGTGGGCCAGTTACTGTCGGTGGATTTTGTCGTACTTGACCGCGAGCCGGGTTGCGGTGGGAACCAATCATGTACCCATCATATTGGGAAGGCCGTTCTTGGTACGCCGAATGCCATAATAAGCTGGCAGAATAGGGTTATGCAACTGCGTTGGGAATATGACTTTAGAACTCAATATCTTCCATTTGAGTAAGAGGCATATGCACCCAGTGGAGGACGATTGTGAAGAAGTTTGCATAATAGATACAATTCTTGAAGAACAGGCTAATGAGCAGTAAGTGCAAGATGTGTTAACCCCGGAGTTATCTGAGTGCCTTGTAGAGCAACAAGAACCTCAATGCATGAGCTTAGTGCGGGGAGTCTTTGGAGAAGAAAATAGAAATTCTACCTACATTGGTAGTGAAGAACCAAGGAACACTCAACGGGTTAGAGCTCAAACCCCTACCGGTGGAATTAAAATATGCATTCTGGAAACGACAAGCAGTATCCGATTGTAATATCATCCTTTGTGACCCTTCACGGGGAGCACGACTGTTGCACCTCCTTAAAAGGAACAAGAAAAGCAAGCTTTTGGGGTGGAAAATTTCTGATTTAAAAGGCATAAACAACAATCTTCACTCACCACATTTTATTTAGAAGAAGAATCTAAAGTTGTTAAGGCGACCACAGAGGAGTTGAATCCTCGCTGCGGGGAGGTAGTTAGCATTGATCTGAGTGCTGTAGTGGGTATCATTGCCCAGTATATGATAGCACTTGGGTAAGCCCAACCCAGGTGGTGCCCAAGAAGTCAGGAGTGACCACTGTAAAAAATGAAAAGGGCGAGGAAGTGCCTACCCGACTTACCACTGGTTGGAGGGTATGCATAGATTACAGGAGGCTCAATGAAGTAACAAGAAAGGATCACTTCCCACTGCCCTTCATTGATCAGCTTCTTGAGAGAGTCTCTAGACACCCATTCTATTGCTTTTGGATGGGTATTGAGGTACTTTTCAGATAGAGATTGCACCCGGAAGATCGAAAAGGCTTAGCTACTTGTCCATTTGGCACTTATGCTTATAGGAGGATGCCTTTTGGTGCTTTGCAGCCGCCACCTTTAGAATGCTATTCTTAGTATGTTTAGCGATATGGTGGAGCGCATAATGGAGTATACATGGTTGACATCCTTTGTATATGGAGGTGATTTTGAAGAATGTCGACTAATCTGTAGCTATCTGAGTGCATTGAAAGAAGTCTGGTGCTTAAGCTGGGAGAAATGCCATTTTATGGTGAAGCAGTGTATTAGGCATGTTATTTCCTAGCGGGGGAATAGAAGTTGGCAGGCAAAAATTGAACTTATTTCTCTGACTACTTAGTCTCCAACGAATGTGAACAGTTAGGCAATTCCTTGGCCATACGGGCTTCTGAGAATTCATCAAGTATTTTTCTAAGATTGCCTAAGCCCCTTTATAAGCTGCTGAAAGATGCTAAATTTGTTGGGAAAAAGAATGTCGAGGAGAGCTTTGAAGAGTGAAGTCCCGTTTGACCCCTTTACTTTTGATAGTACGAGGCACCCAATTGGCGGTTGCCTTTTGAGGTGATGTGTGATGCAGAAAGTGATCTTGCTATTGGGCGGAGTTCTTGGCCCAAAAAGATAAAATGGGGAAAACCTCATGTAGTCTATTATGCAAGCAAAACCTTGAATGAAGCACAAAGGAACTATACTACTCTGAAGAAAGAATTGTTGGCGTGGTCCTCGCCTTAGACAAATTCGAACATACTTGGATTTGGAGTCTGATATAATAGTCATTTTACATATCATTACGCTTTGAAATATCCTCGACCAAGCAAAATGCTAAGGCAAGACTTATCGATGGGTTCTTACCTTCAAGAATTTAACTTGCAGAGTGGGACAAGAGAGTAGAGAATGTGGTAGCGAGACCATCTTTTTAAGATTAACAATAGCCCATGACACCTCGTAGCCCACCCATCAATGATGAATTTCTAAAGAATCTTTAATCACATTGGAGAAAGCTCACTGGTATACTCACATTGCCAATTTCCTGCATGGCAATCCATCTGATTGGAAAAAGAGCCGAGGATAGGAAGTATTTCTTGCGAAGATCCATTCCTATTATTGGGAAGAGCCCTTCTTGTTTAAATGCATGCCGGTCGGATAATCGAGGAAGTGTGTGCCTAAGAAGGAACAGCGAGGGAAATTCTAAGACAACACCACGAGAGTGCTGTGGTGGTCACTTTGCTTCGGAGACGAGCAATGAAGGTCTTTGCGATATGGTTTCCTCTGCGGCACCACGTTTGAAATGAGCACACGAATGTGCCGAATATGTGACAGATGCGAGCTCGGGGAAATTGTCTACGCCGTCATATGATGCCCCAGACCCAATTTTAGTGGTTGAGCTGTTTGATGTTTGGGGCATCGATTTCATGGGACAACTTCCCCGTCTTATGGTCCTTTGCCATATTGTGGGGTTGACTGTGTCCCAGTGGGTTGAAGCCCGATCCTATGAAACCAGCGACCACGGGGTGGTGCTCAAAATCTTGAAGAAAACATCTTTTCTAGGTTGGCAGGTACCAAGAAAGCCATTATTAGTGATGAGGGTTCACATTTACGTAACAAACCTTTCGAAAACCTCATGGCTAAGTATGGTGTGAAACACCAGTGGCTACCCTTACAAATCCTCGAACAAGTGGTCAAGTAGAGACACTTGACGGGGAGATTAAGACCATTCTAATGAAGGTGGTGAGCGACCTTGAAAAGATTGGTCCATCAAATTGCTTGATTCACTGCTATGGGCCCTCTGAGCTTGACTTTCAAAGCGGTGTCGGAATGTCCCTTGTCCCGGTTGGTCTATGGTAAAGGCATGTCACCTTCCGGTGGAAATCGGTATAAAGCATGGTGGGCAATCGAGCTAAACATGAATTTAAGCGAGTAGGGCTCAAAGATTCCTTGATCTCAACAAGTTGGAGGAAATACGAAATGATGCCTACTTGAACTCGAAGATTGCAAAAGAAAGATCGAAAAAATGGCATGATCAAATGATAACTTGCAAAAATTTCAACAAGGGAGATCAAGTCCTCCTGTATGATTCCAAACTCCATCTATTTCCGAGCAAGCTCAAGTCGCGATGGACTGGTCCATTCATCGTTCAGCAAGCACACCCCAATGGTTCGATGAACCTACTCCAATCAAATGATAATAGGGTGATCAAAGTTAATGGAGCCAGTGAAGCCCTATGTTGTGCGACGAACCCGTGATCGGGAAATTCTCCTTCTGGACCCTCCTTGAGACCCACAGGCCACATATTTACCGTGGCTCACTGCAGTATCTCGAGGAAGCCACTATTTTAATTGCTTAGTTTTGTAAGTTTCTATTTTGTTAAAAATATTGGCCAGTATCAGTTGTGTGGCATGTTTGCTTTGTGTTGGTAAGTGCGATAAATCATCCACTTCACCCCGCAGCACCCTTTCGGCTTGCCGGTGGATGATCCTTCTCCTGCCACCGCGATTGAGGAGTACCATTCCATCCTCTAACTTTGTTCCGTGCGGAAGGTGATCGTATTGAAAGTATTCATACTTTTGTTTTAGTTTTGTCAGGTGCATTGCCTGCGAGCCCCGAATTTGTTTTGTTAAGAGTGAAATTTGCTGTTAAATTCCTATATTTTTATGTTTTATGCTCTTACCTTTAGTTGAAAAATTGAAGCCTGTATGCCACCATAATGTTAGAGCGATTCCATGCATGATTAAGTTTTGGTGATGGAAGTTCCGGTGTTTTCAGCCTTTGTATTTCCACTTTAGCTAATCACACAGTCATGATTTACCAATAGGTTGAGAGGCTATACACCTCTTTCCACTTTGCAAAGCCGGCTTTAGATCTGTTGACGACCCATAATAGGTCTGTGTTACCCTGAAGACCAATGAAGTCTTCCAAATGAAAAAGAAAAGAAAAAAGCAAAGAAAAAGAAAAAGAAGAAAAAGAGAATTGAAAGCCGTGGCAGCTTTGCCTTGAAGAGCCGAACGATCACGAGGGTATATGGTAAAGCTGCAAAAGCCGGTGCCCTAAACCTTCACTGGTTGGGAGTCATCGACTTTGTGTTCGTTACATGGGTGGATGGGTAGGGTTTAGCGAGTTGTAGGTGCTGGATTCTCGAAGTCATTCGAGTCGAGGTGAAACTATAGAGCTTGTGATCGGTAGATCCTTTTGGCTTGATGCCACTAAGCCTTAATTGGTTAAGTCACGTCGGTGGACCCCGTTACCGCGGACTTTGGTGAAGTCGAGTTTTCAGCATTGCATCTGACACATTCGAGTATGAAATAAGAGTGTATTCGAATCTATTTAGGTTGGTCATCGAGTTTAAGATCTGGCGGTAAGCTTGGTTGGGGGGAGGGAATAACTTTGCAACTTATTGGTTCAAACTGGTTACCTTAAAACACTTAGATTTAGGTGGAAGTTTAGGTTGACTTCCCGGGAATTGATGTTGCCCTGAAACTTGTTCCTATATGTCATTTGTTCTCTCATGATGGTTTTTATACAGAGTCTAAGTTTTTCATACTAAAGGTAAGCCTCACTCGTACACACACTTTTTGTATAGCATACTCTTTTGCAAAAGCATAGCACGCATACCCTTGATTGTTTTTAGCATTGCTAAAGGGACCCAACAGCGTGTCGGTTGGGGGTGTGATTAGTACCCAGCGAAAGTGCTATTTTGAGTCCTATTTAAGATAGGTTTGAGTGCTTTTTGCATACTAATCATATTAGTCGCGAATTGACATGTGCGAGTCCGGTCAAGCCCTGCGATTTTTGTTTCGGGGTTGTTTGATAGTTTTTGCAGGTTTTGTGAGCCTCCGCCATCATATCAAACGGCATTATGGTATGATGTTTTATGCTGAGTTCGTATGAATTCTCGGCGATTTCATCAAGCCGGGATGAAGAAATGTCGAGCTGGAGGTGAAGAAATACAAACTGATTGGTGCAGGAAGCAGCAAAGTGGAACAGTGATTTTCGCTATGGCATAGCGAAAATTTAGCAGGTGCGAAAAATTGCAATGGTATGAAAATTTCCGCGATCTCTTGAAATTCGCTATACCATATTTTAGCTATCATAGCGAGATGCATTGCATCGCGGTCAAATTACCGCTATGCCACGTAATTTTATTTATGATAGCGAATTCAGCATTGCATAGTAATGCTGCCCCCTCTTTTGTGATCCAAACGACCCCGTTTTGTGTAATTCCCATTTTGCCCTCAATGTAATCATATTGTTTTGGTTATTTTGGTATTTCACATCTCTTGTAAGGCTATATAAGCCACTTTATAACATTTTGTAACCTTAGCTTTTGCTAACTTTCAATCCACGTAGCTTTTCCCTTTTGGTCCCAGTTTTCTCTCTTCTCTCTCTCATTTTCTCGGTACTTGACACACCCTTTGGGGATAATGACTCAAAGGATGTTTAAGTAGCCATCAAAACCTTGAAGAGGAGGGTTGCTAGGTTGGTTAATGGTGGTTTGCAGGTGTTCCTCTATTTTAAATGAAGCAGGTCCTGCATTTATGTGTTTCAAACTTTCCAAACTAGGGTTTAATGCTATTTAATGTATTTCCTTTGGTCAATACTTGGCATGCTTCAAGGTTCAGTGTATTCTTAATGGTAGATACACTGACATCCATTAGATGTCATTTATAGTATAGTAGGTTAAATGCTTGGTTTTCAATTATAGAAACATTAAATGTTCAGTAAATGCTATGGTTCAACTAGGAATGTTTTTAAGGGTTAGTTTTTAAAGTTAAACAAAGATCCGGTTTTGGCTATGACTATATGTCATTTGCTCTGTCTGAAATAACTTGAGGACACCTTTATAACCTCATTGGACCAATCTAGTATTAAACTATGAGTCTCCATTCACACCTTATTTTAAAGCGTTTCGATTTAGCCTAGTGACAACAACACCCATGCTTTTTAATGCAAATCCGAAAGTCCAAATGAAAGCCTCACCATTTTGAATCATGATACAAATCATTTGTAAGATGAAAACCCATCCTCGTGTTCGACCCTAGACCACTATACTGCAGTAGCTTGACTACGGTAGTAGGAGGAATATAGGATACAAATTTTGTTGATTCCGGATCACCCTACTGTGGCACAAATCAGACATAGATTAACTATGTCTCGACATAGACTAATTATGTCGCGACAAAGACATAAACTGGGCCTGCATGAAAATCCACAATTTTAGCCTCAATTTTAGGGCCCAATACCGAGAGATTATAAATAAAAGCTCTTAGGTCAATATCGAGAGCTTCCAGCCGGCCTTGAGCATTTTGAGGAGGAGCTTAAGTCTCTTTTGTATATTTTTCTTCTATTAAGTTTTATTGTAGTAGTTTTGTTAGTTTTTTCGATTAGAGAGTGATTTGAGCTTAAGTTTTGAGCTGGGTTCATTGTAAATTTTGTTTTCTTAAATGTTTGAACTTCAATGGAATGTGGAATTTTTCTAGAATTCATTTATTTCAATTTGATAGCAATTTCAGTGAATTTTCTTGATTAGCTAGTCATTGTTATTTGTGATCCAGCTTTGAAAGACCGAGTTCCCTCTAGGAATGGATTGATGTTGGTTATTATTCTTTGCATTACTTAAAAGAATGCTATAGTTAGAAATTTGAATTTATTGATTAGTATTGATCTTGAATTGAGTTGTTCTTAATATCAATACCTTATACCCGAAAAGACGTATCTTTTCTTTGATTTCTAGGGAGGCCCATAGAGTGACACAAAGATGGAGATTCCTGAGAGTAAAGAGCAGTTACTTGGGGTATAGTAAACTGATACTAGAACTAATGAACTCTAAAAATTACTGTGATAAATCACTAGTGTTCTCAAGGTTTGAAGATCATTAGATGATGTATCAATTTAATGTATAGAGGTCTCATCTGTATCCGATATATTGACCTTGATCTCATGTTAGCATAGATTTAATCAAGGAGATAGAGAACTTTATCAGATTTGATGGTCGAGAAACCAATTATATTGAAGAAGGCTTATATTATCCTGTCTATGAGGAGCAAGCGGGTCTTGATCCTGAAAAGGAGTGTGAAATGCGGATTTAGGAAAAATACGATTCTTAAAGAGGATAATATCCTACAAGTGAATTATTAGACCCGGTGACGATAGAATCGATTCTCTAAATAGTGAAATGTATGAGTGTCGAGGAGAATCTAGGCTATACTACCATCGTCTTTAAGAAAGTCGAATTCCAACTAATGGTTGAGCGTATTAGAACAAGATCTTTGAGAAATTGATGATTATACATTGATTCATTTCAGTGTTACTTTGCTTAGTGAACTCTTTAATCACTTTATTTTACTTATGTTTCATTAAGAATTTTAGACATAAAAATTCTTTTATTCATGCTAGTTTAAGTAGGCTTCTATTTAGAGTTCAAATAGTAAAGATCTTGAGTGGTAAGAGTGTAGTTGATCTTTAAATTTCTCATTAATCCCTTTGTGGGAATGATATTGGGACTTGAATTCACTTTATTACTTATATGACCTATGCACTTGTGAAATTTTCTTAGACCAAACCTGCTTGAGAATTTTTACAAAGAAAATATTCTGATGGTTGAAAAGCCGGTGGTTGTAGTAGTTTTTGTCTATATGAAAAGGAGCTAACAAGTTTTGATTACATTTATAGCATAATTTTTCATCCAAACTCCCAATTCACATAACATGCTATCACATAATATTGCACATAGAAACAAAAGATATTCGAGGTAAACAAAGGATTTTGACTAAGAATATGCAACAAGAGGGCTAAAGGTGTTCACTCTTGGTTTCCAAGAGCTGAAATAGCTATTAAGGTTCAATCAGGGTGGCTTGATGGAATAATGCACAAAGGGTGGCAGAAGAAACTTTCAGCCGATACGAGGATGACATATATAATCTCACGATTGTTGTGTCACCTAGGATTTACGCCTCAAATGATGATCGAAACAGGATTCTAGAGTCTTAGGAGATCCAAAATAGATGTTGATACTAATTCTTCCCTAAATCAAAAAACAATATTGACCATGAAAATAATGTGATTTGTGTTCCGATTAATAAGAACATATGGCTAAGTTCATAACTCAATGGTCAAAAATATTATTTTTAAAGCTCAACTATCTCTAGTTTTCTTCATGTAATAGAACAATTCCAATCACATTTTTTTATCATCGACAACTTTATTGCCACCGAAAGCGACTCAGCGAAACAAAACAAAACTTTTTATCATTTTTGAATTTAAAAATTTTCAATTTTTAGTTATTCGACATATGTAAAGATTGTACACTAGCGTGAATCAATAGGAACCTCACATTCAAGCATAGTTTAAAGATAGTTAGTAAAAGCATAACACAACCATGATAACCTTTACTAACGTTAGACTTAGCACAACTAGTAATCAAATTAAAAACAAAACAAAAACTAAGATAACAGAGAAAGTATGAGGAGAAATAAGATTAATTCATAGTTAATATCAAGAAAAGTTCAAATTTTGTCCAAAATTGGCAAAAGGCCCAACACCCGACAAAACCAAACACTTGTCACCGGTGTAAAAATAAGGGATATAGAAAACTCCCCTTAGAATGTAGGCGATGTGTCATCCCCAAATGACTTTGGTGGTGATGGTGGTGGCTAAGTCGGGAGCTCAAATGGATTGGAGGCATAGCTGATGAAGAGGAAGGATTGTGATAATAAGCCACTAGGCTCGCCAGGTATTGTGTTGGCTTCCTCTCTTTGTACTTGAAGCTCTTGCCTTTGAGCCAATGCGTCCATCCTCCCATAAATTCGATCGTTGCCCCTATGAAGTAGAGTGTTGCTCTTCCGGTAATCAATGAATTCTTCATAGACTGATTTGGCCATGCCACTCATTTTCTCAACGACTAAGTCAATTTGAGGTTGTAAGGTATCCCTTTCAATTTCTTCTTCATCACTCTTTGAGGCTTCGAACTCAGGCTGGTTTTCTTTCTCTATATCTTCTTCTTCTTCTTCTCTTTCTTCAGTAGCTCTCTTAGAAATGTTATGCCTTGAAAGGTGTGTCTTCTTCTATTGAGGGAAAGGTGGAGGAAGCATTGGAGGACGCTTTTCTTCATCCTCCCCCCAGTCGTAATCCCCACGTATCTCACATGGCTTTGTAATCGAGGAGAAGAGTGAGCGATGGCTTTACCATAAAGACCTCTAAAGATCAAATTCTCGATGGTTTTTCCCACATTGAATTATAACTGACAATGGCATAAATGGGGGGATGGCCTTGTCTCTTCTTGCGGCGGAGACATGCTTGAAAGGTATGAAAAACTGCTTTGGAGACAAAATAGAACCAAGCCTTAGCTATTTAGTAATATCCTAAGAAGGACATAATCTTCTGCTTAGTCATATTTGACCAAGGTGATTTCCCATCAGTCAACTCTTGCAATATCTTCTCATAGTTCGGCTCCCTAAATAATCCCTCGAACTCCTCATTGTCTTCATCATTCAACCCAAACACTTGATTGATTGTGTTACAATCAAATGACACTCATGTGCCTCACACAAACACTGTCGAACAAATTCTATCTCGAAGGATTTAGTTATTGGGAACTCACACACTATTAGGTGCCACTCAATGGCGGTATTCATAAGAAGTTGATTATAGTTCTCGGCCCCATTTCGATGCTAAGTTAGCAAAAGTTATGGCAATGCTTGTAAAACCTATTTCAGGGATAAGTGGAGTGTGGCTAAAAAATGGGTAATCATCCTCCACTGCCTTTGTCTAAAATTTTCCAGGATTATGAGGCAAAGGTGGTGGTGAAGTAGGGTTTGAAATGGTTTTCCTTTTCTTAGGAGCCCTTACAATCACTCAGCCCTTTTATCGAACACTTGGTGGGTGTGTCTTCTTTCTCTCTTGAAAAACCTTCCTTCTTATTGAAAGCACCCTCCAATCAACAACAACAAACCATCACTCAAGGTTTTCAAACCCAACAAAAATCACAAAAGCAAGCTAGAAGTTGTACGACTCAAAATCTCTGAGAAAACCTCATTAGACATAATAGTATTTAGGGTTAAATGGGGAGGTCTGGTTTTAGTTGAAATGAGATTAAGGTGGATAGAAAGTGATTGTAAATGAGTTTGGTATAGTTTGATAGAGAATTAGGGCTTCCAAAATGGTGGAAGAAGGGAGGTGCTTGGACGGAAGGCCGAATGAGAAAGAGAGAGAGAAAAGATGTGAAATAGAGAGACTCGTGTCATATTTGGCGCGAATTTTCGTTGATGTCACGACATCGATGGGTTTGATGTCATGATATCCGCGGTATTTTCACTGAGAAGAATGCTTGATGTCGCGACATCCAAGGCGATGTCGGTTATCCTGATAAGTGATGACTAAGAGAACTTTCATGTCATGACATCGAAGTGTTTGATGTCAGCGACATCTGTCACCGTGCACTCCGAAGATGGGCTATCCATGTTGCAACATCCAAGTTGATGTCATGACATCATGATGGGATTTCTATTTGTTGCTCAAAATTCTTCATTCCTTGCCTCAAAATTTTCCCAGGTTGAATGGCACTCTCTCGGTACTTGAAATATCACTTAAAAACTCTACGAAAAATATATGCTTATCATGACTTGTTCCCAAACTCTTTATCTCTTTACTCTTCAATTTTCTCCACATTTTGACAAAATTCCCTCTTTTCTCTACTCTTGCAATTTTATTAAGATTGAAACTCAAAACACTAAAACAAACACATCAAACATATCGAGGATCCTAAAAATAAAATAAACTAACAAAGTAACAAATTAGAAATAATAAAAATGAAAAAGGATCCTCACAAAGCTTAGAGTTCCAATACGGCCTCGTGAAGTCAATAGAGGATTTTCCAAAACACCACATGCAGCACCCCTCAATGTTTGTGCATTTTCATTCTACCTAGTGGCCTCCAATGACTCAAAGATTGATATAGATAGATTCTACCCTCTCTTATCTTTTCGTAGAGATCAAAATCATTGCATTTGGAGGTCAGATGAGAGAGTTATGATCATTTGAAGTCAGAAGGTGTTTGTCACGACGAAGTCATTGTTTTCTCTGCAGTAAAAGCCTTCGTCGAGGCAAAGGGACCTTCACCTTGGCGAACTAGAGCCATGCAAGAAGAAAGCTCTTTGGTTGTGAGGCGAGTCAGGCCTTCGCCTCGGCGAAGGACGTCGAGCCTTGCAAAAATTAGCCATATTTGACCATTTTTTGCCCTTTTAAAAGCCCATTTCCTAAATCCTATAAATGGGGGGTTTTTTAGACTTGTCAAGGGTTCGGTTTTTGGAAGGAGAACACCCTCCTTAGGGTTTCTCTTGTCTTCTTCTACTTAGGGTTTTTTATTTTCTTTAGTTTGCTTTGTTTTGAGTTGATTTTTTGAAGAGCTAGTTACTGAGAGGGTCTCTTGTAGCGCCAGAGACGTGTTGAAATGAATTTCATCTCCATTTCTTTTGTATCTCTAAACTGTACTCTCTTTATTAATATTTCATCATTATAATTTATGTTAAACATGGTTTTATTGATTTCTTAGTTGTAATGAGTGGTTAAACATCCTCTAGGGTTGAATGCTTGAAGTTGATGCTTGATTTATATAATTTTTAGAATGGTTTTGTGAATTTATTCTTATGTTGATGTTAGTTGGTGTAATTCTTGGATTATTATGGTTTTACCTAATTGATTTATGTTGGGAAGTGAGTTTAAGACCTAGTGTACAAAGGGTTTCCAAAGTGACAGTTGGAAATATACCCTTAGGCCTTGACCTCACCCCCAAATGTGTCTCAATTGACAAAATCAACCTAGCTTAGTCAAAGAAGTTTAGGAAATTAGGAATGTCTAATACTAAATGGATTTTATTAGGGGAAGAGCCACCTTAGCATTATGTGAGGATCATATGGACCGAGAGGTGACTGATTCAAACATAGTCTAGGTAATCCTATCGTATGGACCAAGAGGTGACCAATAGGATTCCCAAGGAAATAATTGCCTTCTAAAAGTATCACATTTCATGACCTAGATGGACCGAAAGGAGAATAGGGAGTGGGTGTGAGAAATTGAGGGGAGACACGGAAGTGTAAGGCCTCGTCTGCAGGTTTCCTTGGTCAAGCGAAGCATACTTTCACTCAACGGACACTTTATGAATGAAATCATAATTGCATCAACGGAACAATCAACCACAGCATCATTTAAAGACTTTCCTTAAAGCAGAACCTATTTACTTGTGAATCTTTGAAAATCAAATTTGAATATGTTTTTGTTTTAGTTTAGTTTTCTTTTAGATAATCACGTTCCAATCACCTTCCACTCAAATAGTGACGACTTCACTAATGGGAGTACTTTCAATCACCGCTAAAACCACACATTCCCTATGGGATCAATATCTGGACTTGTTTGTCCACTGTATTACTTGTGCGACTTGTGCGCTTGTGAAAAATCGCTAACAAGTTTTGGCGTCGTTGCTGGGGACTTATTAGAGTGATAGCTAATGCCATTCTCAGAGACAAGACGGTGTTGATGTTGGCGTGTTTTATGAAGAAGTTCATAGTGAAAGTTTCGATCAAGACACAAGAGACTCATTTGGCGGATTTGTTGCTTTTCGACCCTCTTTTGATTCAGTCTTTGGTATGGTTGTAGACCTGATTTTGCCGGTGCTTCTACTACAGGTTATGATGGCTTAAGAAGAGAGGGAACCAATGATGGTAGTGATACTGGAAATGATAGTGGGGATATTGCAGATCGACAAATAAGTCAATATCCATTGAGTTCATTCACTGGTGAAGATGATTTCACATGCTACGAGAGGAAGACCACGGGGC
Source organism: Tetrastigma voinierianum (assembly GCA_016808115.1). Taxonomy (NCBI): domain Eukaryota; kingdom Viridiplantae; phylum Streptophyta; class Magnoliopsida; order Vitales; family Vitaceae; genus Tetrastigma; species Tetrastigma voinierianum. The sequence goes on along the minus strand of JAEQBH010000444.1, from coordinate 119,187 downwards.
TAAGGAGAGAAGCATGCCGGGTATTTGAGCCATTGGAAAGCCATATAGAGTCTGAAGGATGGCACAGCGCCAATGAGATTCATTTTTAGGCTAGTTTTGAGTCCATGAACATTGGCACTCAATACGGTGATTCATCCGATGGCGACAACATTTTCCTCCCCAACACAATGAGTTATGGTCGGCCTTCTTAAAATCCTTCGGCTTCGATGATGAAAAATATGGAATAAATAAATATCCTCATCTTGAACAGAATTCCATTCCACATTTCATATCAAAATGCAACAAGGATTTCAAATGACGTGGGTGAACCTAAATTTCTATCCATGGAGGATGATCTTGGTCAAGTATTATGTGCGTGATCTATAATCATAATATAGTTTCTCATGTCCTAGTATGAGTGTTGTCTTCACCAAGATGGGATCCCTTCATCAAATGTTGCAATGGAGCCACATCGATCTTCATTTTGGTTTTAAAAGCTCATTGCAATGTAATCTCAATGTGTATATTTGATTATTAATGTAATTTTTACATTTTTACAAAGTATTTCCATGAATTTCAAAGTATTTTTGTTAATTTATGATATATCGATACTTATGTAAAAATATCCTTGATATATATCCCTTAAAATCAAAAATGTAGATATTTTACGTTGAAAGCAGATATTTTCAACGGGTGTAGAAAGGATTTGGATTGTCTCAATATGGCCTTATTAGGTAAAAATGGGCCGAAGCGTTATGAGGTGGGGGTGGTTGGACGTGTGAGGTGGGGGTGTGGGTGGGAGTGTGAAAATCCATTAGGATGGATTGGGATGTGTGTGGGCAAGGGGATGGCTTTTGTGGTGGGTAATAGGAGGAGGGTGAGATTTTGGGAGGATAGATGGTGTGGGGAGGAAACCCTAAAGGTTGTTTTTCCAACTTTATTCACTATTGCTACTTCTAAGGAGGCTTGGGTGGCGGATGTTTTGGGATGGTCCTCTGCCCGATTAGGTTGTTCGACTACGTGTTTGTCGAGCTTTCAACGATTGGGAGGGAGGCGGGGAGATTTCTTCCCGAGCTACAAAGGGAAATAATTGCATTCTTTAGAGGATAGTGTGGTTTGGATAGGGAGAAAGGATGGTAAATTTTTTGTCAAACGTTTGTATGGCGAGTTAGAACCAAGGAGGGGAGTGGTTTTTCCATCCACGATGATTTGGAATGCTTGAGTCAAGCGGGGATTTTGCTTGAGGAAGCTTCTTGGAATAAAATTTTGACTTTTAGACAACATTGTTCGAAGGGGGTGGCGGTGGCAAATGGGTGTTTTTCTGCGTGAATGGGGAGGAATTTGTTGATCATCTTCTCATTCATTGCGATGTGACACATGATTTATGGCACTTTGTTTTTTCCTTATTTGGAGTGCCTTGGGTGCTACCAGCCTTCCACTGAAGGATATTGCTTCTTACCTTGCATGAAGTTCTTTTGTAAGATTAAAAAAGAGGTGTGTGGTATCACTGCTTCTCTTTGTCACCTTTCTAGACAGGAGGCTCTTGTTCATAAATTAAAAATGAATTTTTGTACAATCTTTGAGGCTTGGACCTTGGTATTTTGGTTTCAAGGTCCTTCCTCTCTGTGCGATTTGTGGATTGGTTAAGTCCAGAGTGAGGGTCTCCTGTTCTTTTGTCTGCAAGGGCTTTTTGTTGTCCTTGTTGACTGTTGTATACATCATGTATATCTTTTGGTGCTATTTTGTGCCTATCAATGCATTTTTTGTCTTACTAATAAAAAAAAGATGTAACGTTAGTCTAATGGATGATTGTGATATTAATTTCATATTAAATATGGGAAAATTTTGACTACTGTATATAAATCATAACCTTATTGATGGTTTTAACTCTCTTGGACCTAGGGACTATGTTACAGTTTCGTATGGGTTTGAATATGATAATGGAGGGAAAGTATTGCAACAAAATGTTTGTGATGAAAAGAATCTGCCGGAGTACATTATCATTTTAATTTTGGGCTTGAATTATGTTTATATATATAGTAGGTTGGTTCCTAGAATAGGAGTCTCATGTTTTGAGAGATAATAGGGTCTTGGAGTTGGTGGTTTTCATCCCAAAAAAGACGGGGGGATATGAATGTTCGACAGGTGAATATCTGTAACCCTACATCGGATACAAAAGGTTTCTTGTTAGAAAATTTATCTTGAGAGTTACCAAAACTGAATATTATGTGAAATTGTGAAATTCTTTTATTCCTCCCTTTTTCCCCTTTTATGTATGGGTTATATGCATATATACTTTTGGTGGACCTATTAGCGAAGGGTTTTGGGTAAGGACATTTGTTTGTGTGACATTTGATAAGGGCTTCTCTTGAACAAAATATTATATCTTTACTTGCCTTGATAATTATAGGGCGCTCTACGTGATAGATGACGTGTGATGCTCATAAGCGGCCATGAAACAACTCTTGCTATTCTCCACTTGGGCAGTTTCCTACTCACACAAGTATGTTTCTGCATGGCCAACTTTCTTGTGCAGTCGTGTCAAAACTGAAATTATGTCCGTTTATCACATGGCTGCAATTTGTGTGAGCAATGTGTGAACAGGTTGGCGAGTTTGGTTTGGATTTAAAAATGCCAACCAGAAAATATTAGAACCTGTTTGGTTACTATTTTCAAAGATAGTCCTGGAAAATAGTTTTGAGAGCTTCGATTTTAATGTTTTGTAGAGCAAAAATTTCTTCTTTGGAAACTTGAAATGCTTTTAACTTGTTTTTAATTTTTTTAAATATATTTTGGAAATTTCTTTTTCTCTAGTGCTTTATTTTTTTTTATCACTCTATATGGCAGTATGATTACTTTTAAAACAGCCTAAATTGCTAGGAAGTGTTGTTCAAGATGTTTTCTTCTACAGATGTGATGTGTCGACTTTGGCTAATTTCGTGTTCTTTTTTAATCGTGAATCCTTCTTTGAGATTTTCTCGACTTGGGTTTGCTGGGAGAGAAAATTTGGAGTTTTATTTTTTTGAGGGGGGGGATGGTTTTTTTGTTTTTGTTAGTGTGTTATCGAGATTTTGTTGGAGGAAAGTGCCGGGAAAATCTCTTTTGGGAGGTCCGGATTTAGTAAGTTTTGGTTTTCTGTTTCTCAGGGCGTTTCTTCTTCCTATTTTCCTCTGGATGCTTCTCACAGTGGATCTGATTTCTCCGTGAAACTAGCAATTAAACATGTTTTTAATTTTTTGATGTTTATCCACTTTTACGGTCGAGAAACAAATATATGTTTTCCTTCCGACTTCCGGCTTTTTAAGGTTGTATTCATCTCTCCATTGCCAAAAAAGTTTCTCTAATCCACAATTTTTTTAAAAAAAAAAGGAAAAAAAACTTCAAGTTATGGTTTTTATTTTGGAAAATAATTTAATGCTGTTAAAATTAATTGAATGTTGTGAGAAATATGGCAAGAACAATAAATCTAAAACAAGTATATTATCTTTTTTCATGATTTGTTTTTTCTTTTCCTTTTATTTTTGGTTTTTGTTTCATACAATTATTGGTTTAGGTTTAAATTTTAAATACCCAAAAACCGTGATTGAATTTAACCAGTAGAAATAAAAAATACAAATATTATACTAAAATTATAAAAATATAATGTATATAATATATATTATAAAATAAATTTATATATAAAATCCAACATTGTCATATAATTTAAATTATATATATATATATATATATATATATATATATATATATATATAACTATATATATATATATATATGGAAATAATCTTACAAATTAATGTGATATTGATAGTTTATCAATATAATTTCACTTTAATATACATAGTTTCTTAAATTTTGTGAATGAATTATTATAATAATTTTTTTGGTTGGTAGGTTATATTAATATTTTGATATAATGTTTGCTTTTGAAACTGGAGGAAGACATTATACACCAGATTTCATGGTTACATACCAGATTTCATGGTTATATACTTATATTAGTAGTATATAACAATATATAATATAAGACATTCTTTGAACCTATCGAATCTCATCAAACCAAAGCATATAAGTTGTGATTATTTTGGATATAGTTTTTTTATTTATTGAAGTTGTTAAAACATGTGGTTGATTAAAAAAAATCATGATTAAATTATCTAATCTCATGTAATTCATATATTATTTGGATGTATTATAAATGAACCAAGTGTCATGAGATTGCAAATGAATTGATAACAATTTATTTATTTATTTGTTGCATTTTTATTATATTTATAGTAATTATTGGAATTTGAATTTTAATATACAAGTATGGAATTATAAACTTGTTTTTTAATTCTGATTAACCAAAAACCAATATATGGTTAACCAAAAAATGGTTAACGAAAGATTGAGTAACCATGTTTATGGTTTATATAAATAACAAACCGAAAACCAACGGTTTACTTTTAGTGCCACGGTTAGGTTAATCGAACCATGTCCACCCCCAATGTTTAGTAAGTAGTTCACATGATTTCTATTTTGGTTCATTTTTCTTTGATTTCTGTATTGAAATCCATGACTATTTCTGCTATTTACTTGCAGGAGGCTTGTCTTGATATTTGATAAGGATTTTAGAGAGTCTGCACACATTGTTAAAGTGGGTGAATGACATTCATTGCGGTGAATAGATATCATTTACTTTCATTAAAGACAAACGTTTGGCTTGTTGAAGGCTAAGGGTCTCACCTTTATCCCTTTAAAGGTGAAGCTTCTCTTGTTCAGGAATATAATTTTCCTTTTGAGTTTGTTCTCTTGAAAAAGGAAAGGAAAAGAATGAGTTGGTTGATGCTGTTTGAGAGTGTTGATTGGGTAGTAGCTTTGATCACGATTTAATTACATTTGGAATAATGTCAAGATCTTGAGATGTTGCTCGTATGTCATTTTATCCTAGGAGACAGACATCGACGTGATTTTCGAGCATCAAAGGAGACGGTGAATATGTTTTAAGGAGTTTGTGACTCCTCACGAGACTCGAAATCCACCGTTTCTGATTGACGTTATTTCTTTTGTAATTCTTTTATTTTTTATTTATTTTTTGTATTTTTCTCCTCCCTCATCGTTTGTTTTCGTGTAAGAAAAGAAAGTTTATAACATTCTTAAAACATATTCAGAGAAAAAAAAATGTTGAACTAGTAAGATTGGTTCACCGGAAAAAAAAATTGATTGGGGAACAAAGAAGTCGTCAAGGGACTGGAAAAAGGAGGAAGATTTGGGAAAAAAGGAAATTTAGGAATTTATGAGTTTTTTTTGGGGAATTTTTTTTTTTAACTCCTTTATTTGGATAGTTCTCTTATTAGAGACTCATTTTTAGTGGAGTATCTGTTTTTTTAAGGGAAAAAAATTGACTTCGTTGATTCATTTATCTAGAAAAAAAAAAAATAGTTGGTTTTCTTTAAGAATTCGGTTGAAAAAAAAATAGTTTGGCTTTTTTGGATTCAGTTTTTTGGGAAAAAAAAAAGTTGGATTCTTTTTTAAGAATTTTGGAAAAAAAATAGTTGGTTTTTTTTAAGAATTCGGGTTATTTAGTTTTCTGGGGGAAAAAAATCTTCTTTAAAGAATATATTCTTTAAATTCTGGAATGTTTTTTAAGAAAGAAGATAATCTTTGGAATGTTTTTTGGAAAAAAGATAAGTTCAAGGGGAACACGATTTTAAAAGGAAAATTTACAAAGATTGAAAAGCCAAACAAACAAGTGATTCATTGGTTTATTAAAGAAAAATCCTGGTGAAAAAGTACAAGAAAGGGTTTGGCACCCAAGAACTAGCATTCAAGTGGTGAATGCTCTATCATTGGGCTACATGCTTAGTTATGGTTTTCTCTGGGAGGAATCTATGGTAAGAAGAGAAGTCTTTTAGGTTAAAACTCTACACTCACTTTGTGAGTTTGAGCCAATTTCCTTGTGGTAGTAGGAAATTGGAAATTACAATACAGAGAAGTGTCTAAGGAGTTTGGTTTTAAGCGGGTTTCTATGCCCCCTCCAGGTCTTTCCTAGAAATGCTACGGGTTTTTTTTTCAATTTTCTGAGAATTGGGTTTTGGGAATTGAAAAAATCGACACACTGTCTATAATTTTGCAAATAAATGGACTCTGGTTTAGATTACCTATGTATTCCCATTGCATCACACTTAGTGACAACCCCTACTATGGCACAAGCGCTAGTAATGCTTACTATTGTGCCTATCTTTGTTTCACTTGGAGAAAAACCAGAGAAATTTAGTAGACTTAATTTCAAAAGGTGGTAGCAAAATATGTTGTTCTACTTGACAACCTTGAATCTTGTGAGATTCTTAACGGAAGAAGCTCCGAAACTCAAAGAAGATGAGCGTGATATCTAAGTCATCAGCGTTATGGACGTCATGAATGCGTTGACTGATTCTCTATACAATGTGTTTACAGATAAGAAAATAGCCAAGGAGCTATGGGAATCACTAGACCGAAAATAAAAAAGCAGGGACGTGGGACCAAGTTTGTCGTGGAGTTCTGAATTATAAATGGTAGATTCAAGGCCGTGATCAAGTCTAATAACTTCAAGTAATCCTCCACGTAATCCATGTTGAGGGAATGATGTTGAGAGCAAAAACTTTTCAAGTAGCGGTATTATTATGAAAGCTATCACGTGCTTGGAAGACCGAAGAACTACCTCGAAGCATAAGAGAAAGGAGATGAGCATCGAAGATATGGTTATTAGACTTCGCATCGAAGAAGACAACAGAGGATCTGAGAAGAAAATGGCACATAATCTCAGTGAGGCTAAGGTTAACTTTATGGAACATAGTCAAAGTTCCAAGTTCAAGAAAGGAAATAACAAAGGGAAAGGCACTAAGTGGGGACCCTGAGAAGTCTCAAGAAGAAAAGTTCTGAAATGCTTCAAGCTGTGGGAAGTAGTCACCAGTCTTCGGATTGTAGATTCCCGAAAGAGAACAAACCCGTGGAAGCCAGTAGCCGAGGTGACAACTCCAGGGCGTGTCGACATTGACCTCTCGGCTATAATCTTTGAGGTGAACTTAGTGGGATCAAATCCCAAGGAATGGTGGATTGACACTAGTGCTACCCGCCATGTGTGCTCTGATAAGATGTTCTCCACCTGTGAACTAGTTAAGACTAGGAAAGGTGTTCATGGGAACTGCCGCTTAGGACATCAGGGCCAAGGAAAGTAGTGTTGAAGATGACGTGCGGGAAGGAGCTAACTCGACCCAGTGTCTTATATGTCCTTGAAATCCGAAAGAATCTGGTGTCTGGTTCTTTACTGAATAGTCATGGATTTTGGATGGTTTTTTAGTCAGACAAATTTGTATTATCCAAAAGTGGAATGTATGTCGGGAAAAGTTACATAAGCAATGGTATGTGGCAGCTCAATGTAATGATTATTGTTAGAGTCGGAAATAGATAAGCTAGTTTTACCTTATATATTCTTGAGTCGTCTAATCTCTATGGCATAGTAGATAAGGAATATTAATTATGATACATTACTGAATTAATTAACTAAAAATCATATACTGACATTCAAATTGATGCAAAACATAAGTGTGAAACTTATGTTGAGGCAAAACTAACCAGGTCATCTTTTCAAAGTGTTGAAAGACACACTGAACCTCTTGACTTAATCCATAGTGATATATGTGATTTGAAGCTTGTACAAACAAGATGTGGTAATAAATATTTTATTTCCTTTGTGGATGATAACACCAAGTACTGTTATGTGTACTTACTCAAAACTAAGGCTGAGGTGATAGAGAAATTCGTTCTTTACAAAAACGAAGTTGAAAATCAACTCAACAGGAAAATTAAAGTGCTGAGAAGTGATCAAGGTGGTGAGTATGAATCGCCATTTGTTGACTTTTGTGCTCAACATAGGATTATACATTAAACCACAACACCTTATTCGCCTCAATCCAATAGAGTGGTTAATCGAAAGAATCGCACTCTAAAGAGAGTGGATACAATCTTCTTGAGTTAAATTCTACCACAAAACATGTGGGGAGAAGTCATTTTATTTGCTAATTACCTTTTGAATAAGGTACCTAAAAACAAAGCAGAAAAGACTCCACATGAGTTATGGAAAGGAATAAAGTCATCCTACAAATACTTGCGAGTGTGGGGATGTCTAGCTAAAGTGGCAGTACCTCCACCCAAAAAGGTGAAAATAAGACTTTAAAACGTGGTGCATCTTCATTGGTGATGCACATAACAGTGATGCTTATCGATTTCTTGTTTATGAGTCGAATATCCCGGATATTCACAAGAACAAGATAATGGAATCGAGAATGCATATTTCTTTGAAGATGTATTTCCGTATAAAATCAAAGAAATGAACAAAATTCATCAAAATAAACTTTTAGAGACTATTAACAGAAAATAGTCAAGATGGAAATAATACTGGTGAGGTTGAACCTAGACGTAATAAGAGAGCAAGGGTAGAAAGTTCTTTTGGTGCAGATTTTCTGACTTACATGCTCGAAAGGGAACCTTGAACTTACAAAGAAGCAGGTAATTCTATAGAGGGTCTCATGTGAAAAGAGGCCATTAATAGTGAAATTGAATCCATACTACATAACCTTACTTGGGAACTTGGATCTTCCACTAGGTTGTAAGCATTTGAGTTCCAAGTGTGTTTTAAGAGGAAAGGAAAGTACCAATTAGTTGAAAAGTACAAAGCAAGACGCTTCGTGATCAAAAGGCTACAAACAAGCGGGGCACTGGATTATTTGACACATATTCTTACGTAACGAGAATAAATTCTACAAGGATGATGTTGGCAATTGCTGCATTGAGAACCTTGAAGTACATCAGATGGATGTGAAAACAACCTTTCTTAATGGAGTTAGGAAGAAATCTACATACTTGAAGACGACCTAAGGGTTTTTTACGCTGCAGGATGAAAGAAGTCACATGGCTTGGTAAAATCCTTATATAGTTGAAGCAAGCACCAAAACAATGACATGAGAAATTTGACAATGTAATGTTGTCCTTGATTTTCAAAATCAATGAATGTGACAAGTGTGTTTACGTTAAAGATGATGAACATGGATATGTCATTGTATGCTTGTATGTAGATGACATGCTTATTGTCGGTAGTGATGATAAGATGATTGCATCTACCAAGAACATGTTAGACTGAGTTTGACATTAAAGACATGGGACTTGCTAATGTATTTTTGGGAATAAAAATCGAAAGAACATTAGAAGGACTCATTCTAAGTCAGTCAAACTATGTTGATAATATTCTTGGGAAGTTTGAAAAGGATAACTGCGGTATCTTGGCTCAGGTGGAGTAGCAACTCTACACTTGTCGAGAGTAAAGAAGAGAGTGTTTCTCAAGTAGAATACTCTAGAGTGGTAGACAGTCTAATGTACTTAATTAGTTGTACAAGACCAAACGCCAGCGTGTGCGGAGTTAATAGTGAGAGTAGATACACGGTAATCTAGAGCTATGGTAGCGAGAATAATGAGAGTATTAAAATACTTACGATTCACTCGTGACTATGGGCTGCACTACACAAGATATCCTGTTGTACTTGAAGGATACGGTGATGCTAATTGGATATCTAATGTTAAAGACTAAAAATCCCAGAGTGGTTATGTCTTCACATTGGGAGGTGCCGCAGTATCTTGGAAGTCCTAAAAACAAACGGTTATTGTTAGATCCACAATGGAATATGAATTTATAGCACTAGACAAATGTGGGGAAGAGGCGAAATGGCTATGCCACTTCCTAGAGGACATTCCAATGTGGCCAAAGCCAGTGCCTCCAATATGCATACATTGTGACGATCAATGTTGCTGTTGGTAGAGCACAAAACGGTATGTATAATGGTAAGTCTAGGTATATTAAAGTCGTAAGAGACAATACCATTAGACAACTACTCTCAATTAGGTCATCTACGTAGATTATGTAAAATCTGGGATATTCTTGAGATCCACTAACCAAGGGTTAAGCAGAGAGTTGGTTGAAAAGTCATCGAAGGAATGAGACTAAAGCCCCGTAAAAGAATAAGTCAATGCAATGAATGCAACTTAGCGGCGGATATCCTGGATCTAGGTTCAGGGACAGCTAAATTATGAACTTGGATACAATCAACGTGGAGGATATCATCATGTCCGTTCATGTGATGGTCATTGATGCTCAAGAAGGTTAAGTTATGCTTTTTTAATGATCTCTATGCATTGGAAAATGACATCAGCTACTCTCAATTTTAAGTGCCTATGTAAGTGAAGTGGGGCCGCTTCAGGTGATTGAGCAGGCTAATTCCTATTAAACTTTTGCGAGAACCGGACACATGTCCATGGCAAAATGGACATAAAGTGAGAGAACTTAAATGTGTTAAGGAAGATTCTGTGTGAAATATGTCATTATCTACACTAATGGCGAGAGCAGTTCAAGGACATCGGTAATCTCTTGTTTAAGTAGTATAGTAAACAAATTTTACAAAGGGAAGGTTCAAGGTAGCACCTACCTTTTTCTAATACGGTATCAATTGATGAATCTATCACATAGTCTTTGGAATATTTGGTCATGAATGTCATTCATGTGGGGAATTGTTGGTAAAGTGGAGTGAATGACATTCATTGTAGGTGAATGAATGCCATTTACTCGGTAGAACTTTTAAACTTGTGGCTTGATGAAGGTTAAGGGTCTCCACCTTTATCCTTTAAAGGTGAGAGCTTCTCTTTGTTCGGGAATGTAATTTTCTTTTTGAGGTTTGTTGTGTGAAAAGGAAAGGAGGAATTGGGTTAGGTACTATCTGAGAGTGTTGATTGGGTGATAGCTTCAATCATAGTTTCAGTTTGCCGGAGTAGTATCAAGGTGTTGAGGTGTTGCTCGTATGCCATTTTATCCTGTAAGACAGATGTCAACGTGATTTTCTTCAAGCATCGAAGGAGATGGCGAATATGTTTTAAGGAGATTGTGACTCCTCATGAGACTCAGCATTCCACCGTTTCTTATCGACATTATTTCTTTTGTAATTGTTTTTCTGTTCTCTTTTTTTTTTTTTTTGTATTTTTCTCCCCCCTCATCTTTTGTTTCCCTGTAAGAAAAGAAAGTTTATAACACTACCAAAGTTGTTAATGAAAGGATTGAAAATATTGATCAAGAAAATGTCAAACGAGCACATATTCTCAGTGAAATAATGACTCTAGGTTTTAACCTCTCTCGATTTAACTCCATGGCTGTTACAACAGGTATAACAACATTTCCGTCCTCTTCTTTTCTCTCTCTAAATACTCCATGGCTGTATTGTTTCCATTCTTGATTAAAATGAAAGACTCTTCTGTTTGTTTCTCTCTTGTGCGTTTCATCATGAAAGTATTCTTTGCTTAATAAAGTAGTTTTTTCTCAAAGACTTAAGTTTATCTTATTTTTTGTGTTGTCTTTACCTTATCGACTTTTGGTTTGTCGCGGTCTTATTACGGCGTTTACTGTGTCATCGGCTTGTTACGATATGGTGTTGTTAAGTGGATTTTGTTGCAGCGCTTTTATTTGTATTAGAGACGATTCAAACAAGGAGAAAGAAGCGATTTGATCAATCGAATATATCAAATTATGGTTGTTAGTATGTTGAAGCCCCAGAGTCAAAGATATTACAGTCGATATATTATAAATTTATAGGCTTTATACCAATTTATTATGCTATTAACAATAATATTATTGCAAGTTTGAATCAAAAATATTATTTTTTTCTTTCAATATTTTTTTTTTGATAATATAAACCTTAAACCCCTTGCTAAAGGGACCACAGTTTGACATTTGGAACAACAATCTTTGGAAATTATTTACTTACGCACTTGAAATATTGAGAATTTATTGTCGATATTACTTGAAAGCAGCGAAAATAGGCCGCCGATGTGGAAGTCTAGATAGATCTTTTCCAGCCCTTTTGGGATGGAATGGGAATGAATATTAGTTCAGTGTGAAGCAAAAAAAAAAAAAAAAAAAAGAAAAAATGAAATTAATTAAACAACAGTACTACTTAATTATAGCATAAATTCCCAAAGGTGAGGTTTGTCTTTCGACAATTGAGAGGAAGGCATTGGCATTGACATTTAAGCGACAATTAAAGTAGACAAGGAAATTTGGATAATAAAGCATGCGAGGATGAGCATAATTCTCTTTACTCTGTATCTAACTAACATGAAAATGAAAAAGATTCAATAAAATATCTATCAACATCTATCTACATCATTTGCCTTGCCTGCAATTATTCTTTTAATTCAACCGTGGAATTTGAAGAAAGGGAATAGTTTTGCCCATGTCTTTTATGTTTTTTAATTATTATAATTGCTTGAGGAAAATAAGTATAGTCTACAAATCTAGAATGAAGACAAAATAAATGAAGTTGTTTGGGAAGGGTTCTTAATCCCGAGGCATTCTCCTCCATGGATTTCTCCTTTTTTATGTATCGGTTCATTTAATAAATCGAACATTAGTTAAAATGAAAAAACTGGATGGTCGTAGTTTGTATTTTCTTATATCATAGATACAAGCGCCTCTTTTTGTGCTTGTGTTAACTATAATTGGTGGCCCGATTATAAGTGCATTTAGTAAAACAACTTATTAGAAATGAACGATTAATGTTAATTTATCTATAAGAAGTATAAGAAAAAGAGTATATAAAAGCAATGCATATATGTATAAAAATATCAAAAAATACAAATACGAAATTATAAAAATGTATAACCATGAACAAAGAAAAAAAAAAAATTCTAAAATGTACCTTTGAATAATCATTGAATTGATAAAGTAAACTACTTGTTAAAAACTAATTTGAAAATATTTTATTTCTTTTATTAAAATGTGTTTCTAGAAGTAGATCAAGTATCAAAAACTCTGAAAAACTTTTGTATATTTTTTATAAAGCATAAGTATAAAACAACAGTTTTATATTAATTTTTCAATGAAAGTTTTGTAACTTAAATAATTTTAAAAATCATTTTTTCAAATATTTTTATATTATTTTTTAAAATATTATATCACTAGCCTTTATTTTTTTTACATCTATTCCGTTTGATTACATTATAGTATTTTGTTATTCATAATTTTGTTTTTATTGGAACTTGGAGTTATAGAAAAATAATATAAAAATTAGAAATAAATCTAATAAAAGCAGGGTTGGAAAAATAATCCCAACTATAATGTAGTTTTTTGACATGGACTTTTCACCTAGAATGAAGATTTAAAAAAGTAAAGGTGTCACTTTTGGAATAAATTCAAAATTTATAAAATTTTATAACAAAAATAAGCTTTCAGTAAAGCGTAAGATTTTCAAAAAATTTTAAAATTATCAGCAAGTTACACTTAATATTAGAAAATTATGTCAAACAAGGTATATGAAATGATAATCCATTTCAATGTTAATAATATTGTTTACTTATTAAAATTTTATTTTTTTTTGAATTTATAATATTTTAAATAATTAAAAAAATGTTTTAAGTTGATTATTTAGTGACATGCCAAATTAAATCCAAAAGAAAATTTGAATATTTTAATAAAAAAGGATCGGAATATTTTATTTTACTTAATTTGGAATAGAACCCCTAAGAAAGGCCCATTGTTTTATATATTCTTTTCTTTGACACACAAAATCGGAAGAAAATCCAAACCACAGTGCAAAAGATAGAGAGAAAGCAGTGGTATTTATTGCATCTTCACATATCGTCGTGTCTTCATCATGGATAGCGGGCGAAATTCTGCGAGAGATGACAGTATCATGGAGATGGAAGCCCGAGACGGAGACGAAACATCTCTAACACCCGGCCGCCCTCGCCATCGGCAGCGGTGCCGATTTTTGGAGAGTGGATGACCGTTAGGGATGGGTTTATTGAAGTCGGGAAATTTTCTCTACATGTTCGGCGGTGAGTACCGCGATTATTATGAGTCTTTTAACAGGCCTCCGCGATTATTAGTATCGCGATCCCACCGCTTCACCTCCACCGCCACAGACAGAACAAAAAACACATGATAAATCGTCGAATACTTTCATCAACCACATTTCCTCTCTTTACGTCTCTAATGTTGTTAGTCAATCAAATCAGTGGAGATGTTGGGAAATTTGAAGAGATTTTAGGATTTCCAGGTTACGGTGTTTCAAAAAACCCATGGGAGCAGACCGTGGATTCAAGAAGAAGGTTGAAGTTGTAGTTGAGAGATTCTCTCGTTGTTTCAAGAAGAAGAGGACCAGCAAAGCTGCTTTTGTAAAGTCATCTACTGGTTAGTTTCTTTGATTCCTTTTTACGCATTATCTCTCTTCCCCATTCGATTTTCCCTGAAATGCGGGCAGGAAATCAAACTAAAACGTCGGATTAATCATCTATCACATCTGGTTGTAAAGCTTGAAACAATCTTTTGGTTTTGTTTTTGTTTTTGTCTTCTTGGGGGGTTCTTGAAACAATTCCTATTTTGATACAAAATCGACTTTATATTCTTACCAGATGTTTATTGATCTCCAAGTAGATGCATCTAGCTACTTGAATTATTTAACTGCTGTCCTCAAAATTGAATTTAGCATTTTTAAGTGTTCTATCGGTACCCTTTATTGAAGAACTCCCAATGTTTGTCATCAATAAAGCTTTCCTGTGAGTGTTTTATTTTAAATCACTTCAGCACCACTTTGCACTAACATCAAGCGCCATGGTGTTCATTTATTTTAAAGCGTTATTGATGATCTCTTCATTTTGAATATGATAATAGAGGAAAGTATTTGCACAACACATCAGCGTGTTGATGAATCTTGCAGTACATTATCCATCTAATTTTGGAAGCTTGAATTATATATATATATATATATATATGAGCGATTTACGAACTACTTATCTCTTGTAACTAAATTACTACCATTGTATATTTATTTTAGTTATTGATGATCTCTACATTTGAATATGATAATAGAGGAGCGTATTTACTTATGACACATCAGGCGGTGATGAATCTTTGAGTACATTATCCATCTAATTTTTTGAGCGAATGATATATATATATATATATATATATATATATATATATATATGAGCAGTTTTACCAAAACTACTTACCTCCTCTTGTAACTAAATTGCTCACGGATTTGTTCATTCTTTTAAGCGGTATTGATGATCTCTTCATTTGAACATGATAATGAGGAAAAGTATCGAACATCTAGCCGGGTTCGAAAAATCGGCCAAGTCGATACGACTCGATCGATTAAGTAGCAGGCTGAGACGACCTTCGTCGATCTGGAGTACTAGATCTGAGACGTGTATTGACTCGGTTGAAACTCGGTAAAACTCGGTGAACTCGACCAAGTTCCCTAGATGACTCGGTGGAAGTAATGAAATCGAATTCCTCAGTACGAAAGAAACAAAAAAGCTGAAAAGAAAAAAATCAATTTTAAGAGATTCCTCTGAAAAGCTAAAGCACCCCTGTGATCTAATTTCAATCACAACAATAAGAATACAAAAAATTTGATAAGTTTTGAACCCCTGCCCTGCAAATGGTTTATGCAAAACCTAACAAAAGAACCGTTCTTCTTCTTCCTGGATCTGAGCTTTTGACATCGAAATCTCGAAAAAGCGAAGAAACGGAAGAAGAAGGAAAAGAAAAAGACGAAACCTAACTTACCTCCCCGGTCTCGCGTGATGGTTAACCTCCAAAACCTCAGGGTTAGGAAACAAGCTCGAAGATCTCCTTAACTGTTGTGGTAAGATCTCCTTAACTGTTGAGGTAAGATCTCCTTAACTTACCTTCCCCCCCCTGCAATTTGGAATTTTGGATTTCTACCCGATCAGGTTCCTCAATTTGGGATCTCTTCCTGCCGAAACGACGTCGTTTCATCTGTGTAAGACATAAAACAACGTCATTTCATTGTTTATTTTTTATTTTTAATACAACATAAAACGACGTCATTTTGGTATAGCGATTTAAAAAATAATATTTAGGCTCTAAAACAACCGTTTGGCTCTAAAAGGATCAAAACGTCTTAGTTTATTATAAGTGTATTTAGCACCTCTAAACCCTCCAACCCCCATTTTTTTGCCATGTTTCCAACCGAAAAATATATTTAGCAAACTGTTTTTAGCAACTTCTAATTAACTTCAATATATAATATTCTAAATAAAATAAGAATAATAAATTAACAAAACCATAAATCATATTTTTGTGAACAATATAAAATACAAATACAAATATTATTTTATTTTATTTTTCTCACAAACATAAATAAGATTAATTCAAATTAATAATTTATGAAAAACAAGCATAAATAAGAATAATTAATCTAATTGTATTAATATTAAATTAATATGGTAATATATTATAAATAAAATAAGATAAATAATTGTAATCTTTATTGATCTTTTTCTCCCATATTTCATTAATTTTGATTTAGCAAGTAAAAAATATCTATATTTTTAAAAAACAATATAGATACTTGTGTAATTCTTATTAAATTAACTAAAAATAACACTTTTAATTTATTTAATTGAAAATGAAAAATATGTAAAATTTATTTACCAATTGGTAGAAATTTAATTTTTGTTGAAGAACAATTATATTAGAAAATAATTTCATTGTATGATATTTTTTGTTTTACTTTTATACATGGTTAGGTGAACATTTTGGAATGATTTCAAAACATGATATTGGTTGGGAGCATGCAGAACCATTCGATGGTAATAAAAGAACCCCCAAATGTAAGTACTGTGGAAAAGTTATTCATGAAAGTATAACAAGATTAAAACAACACATCGCACATATCTCCGGACAAGTAGAAGGATGCCAAAGTGTACTTGCGGAAGTGTTACAAAGCATTAGATTGTATATGTCTAATACTTCAAATGAAAAAAAGAAGGAATGACTTATAAGTTCTTTAAATGAAGAAATTTTCATGAAATTGATGAGGCCGATTCTGATGAAGTTGAGGAAGTCGATATAACTGATTTCGAAAGAAGACAAATGAAACATGCAATGAGAGAAAGTCGTTTTTTTTTTAATAAAGTAGACACGGGCATGAGAGGGGTGGTACTTCCTCACAACCTTGTGGTGCCGGTATCAAGCGTGACCCGATACGAAGCTTCAGCATAAGAGAAGGAGCTAACATCCTCCCAAAGGGGATTGATCCCTACATGTTTCCTTCAAAACAAAAATCAATAAAAAGTATGTTTCTCGTTGAAGGTGCAAAGAAAGTGGGTAAAGCTATCTCTAAATTTTTTCTCTTCAATGGAATACCTTTCAATGCAGTTGATAGTGGGCCTTACTATCAATCTATGATTGATATCATAGCAGAAGTAGGTCCGGGTATCAAGGGTCCTACAGGATACCAAATTGGCAATGCATATATGGAGGAGGAGGTGCAAGAGCTTGAGGTATATATAAACACATTGAAGGCTAAATGGCCTATATATGGATGCACCATCATGTGTGATGGTTGGAGTTCTAGAACTAGAAACCTATCATCAATTTCATGGTTTATTGTGATAAAGCATGATATACCTTTCTTCGATTGACATTACCAGCATGCCCTAAGGCAATCAGTTACATCTTTCCCTTATGGATACTAAGATTGTAGGAGGAGGTTAGGGAGGAAAGCATTGTCTGAGTAGTCGCGATAATGGGACGGATTTTCGCGGTTGGTATGTGTTGATGGAGAAGCGCAAGCATTTTGTTTTGAATGCTCCTTGTGCTACTCATTGTATTGATTTAATGCTTGAAGATATTGGAAACTTGAAGCGTATTAAGGAGATTTTAGATCAAGCAAAGATGATCTGAGATTTTATTTCTCATCGCTCTTGAAAATACGTGAATTTGATGAAAATGTTCACCAAGGATAGAGATCTCTTGAGCCAGGAATAACCCCGGTACCCAAATGCATTTATTTCACTTCCAGAGTCTTATCGTTATGAAGAATGATTTGAAGGTAGTATGCGCAACAAATGAGGCCCTTATGGTATCATTTTTATATATATATATATATATATATATATATATATATATTTTATAGATAAGCAAATCAAAAAGCTACAAAGTATGCAGGACGTATACAGATAGCCAAAAAAAAGCAAAGAAAAGCCTTACCAACCCCTCAAAAATATGCCAACCACTCCAAGAAACCTATAAGTAAAGTTATCTCTTCACCTATGTACAAACTATTCCAACTCCTAGAAATTAATTTACAAAGAACGTATTTAACCTTATTTTGACTAAAGCCCCATCTTTAAAAAGCTATATGGTTTCTCTCCTTCCAAGTTGTTTAAAAATACATGAAGGAGATTTCAAACCTTCCTCCTTTTTTTTTCCCTAAAGGAAACCTTCAATGAGAGAGCCTCATGTTTGTCATGGGAAGACCTAAGAAATGCCAACAAGGGAGAGAATGATCTCCCACAAGGAGCTAACAACAGAGCAATGGAACAAGATATGATGAATTGATTCTTTTGCACAACCATACAAATAACATATATTAGGAAGATGTCATCCTTTTTTTTGGAGCTTGTCCAAGGTAAGAACCTTGCCCCAAGCCACTTCCCAGACAAAAAAGGTTGCTTTTGAAGGGACACATGGCACCCAAATGCTCCTAATAGGAAACTAGGAAGTAGAACTTGAAAACAGTTTTTTGTAGGCATGACATATTTTAAACGCTCCTCCTTCTATCCCATTCCAAGTAACTTTGTCTAACTCGATATTGATCCTTTCTTTTTGAAGAACCAATAGAAGATTCGCCATTAGATCTATTTCCTAATCATTAAAGGCTTTGATACAACTGAGTTTCTAGGCACCTCTACCATGAGAAGGATCCCAAGCTTCAGCCATTGTCACATTTTTATTAGCAGCCACTTTAAAAAGGGAGGGGAAGGAATGATTGAGAGTTGAGGGCCACACCAATAGTCAGTCCACAATCTAACCCTTGTGTCGTTGCCAATCCTGAATTTCCAATTATTCTCAACCCATATAGCTTCTTTGAGAATATCTTTCCAAAAGGACCTTGGGATCCTTGGACCACCAACCGAGGTCATGTTTCCCGCATTTAGAACATATCAGATTTTTCCAAATGCAATCCTCTTTCAAAGAAAATCTCCATATCCACTTGCCGAGCAGAGCT
Organism: Tetrastigma voinierianum; assembly: GCA_016808115.1. NCBI lineage: Eukaryota > Viridiplantae > Streptophyta > Magnoliopsida > Vitales > Vitaceae > Tetrastigma > Tetrastigma voinierianum. Next base: position 100,108 of record JAEQBH010000444.1, on the reverse strand, counting down.
TTATTCAATAAGGACAACTTTCTCAAGCCAGGTCTCCCTAACCTTTTCAAAGCAGATCACATCCCACTTAACCAAGTGGGGTTTCTTTTCTAGGGCCCCTCCCCTCAAAAAACACAGCTGCATCTTTCAACCTCTTTTCAACAATTTTTTGGCATTCCGACCAGGACAGCGATAGATAGGAAGACTAGCAGATGCTCTTGTCGAGGTTAACCTCCGTACTTTGGAGATATAGTTTCTCTTCTAAAGGACAAGCTTTTCTGCCCGGTCTTTCCTTTTATACCATCCCCCAATGACCCTGATTTGTGGCGTGATGAGTCAAAACTCCTTGAGATTTTTAATACATTTTCTGAGTTTATAATGAGAATAGTGATGAATTGTTTATGTGAAGCGATAATTGAATCAAATTCAATTTGCGAGAGGAAAGCTGTTGAAAATCAAATTTGTAAAAATCATAAGAAATCGACTGGTAAATTTAAGTCAAAATGGAGCTGAGTTCCGGCCGGGGAAGTGCAATTTCCAGCGAATTTCAAGTCGGGACCACCGGCAAATTTAGCTTTTGAAGAGAAGCGAAGAAATTGAATAAGTGAAGTCGTGACCTGCAGAAGGAAGTTGAGACAAAATATGACTTGGTCGAGAATAAAAGAAGCAGTCAAATAAAGAAGTTCAGTTGTCGCGACATCAATGCGACGTCGCGACACCAAACGGAGATAAATGACGTCGTGATACCACCATGAGGTCGCGACAAGGAGCTGACTACAAAGCCACAAGAACAACTTTCTCAAGTAAAGGGGGTCGCAACATAAACTCCAAATCAGGCGACCGAGGATTGATGAAAGCGCGAGCGAGGATAATAGTGACGCGCCACTTTGAGGTTACCGCGATGGCTTCGGCCGGTGGACATGGAAGTTTGACACTGATTAGGATTTGCGACAAAAGATTTTCAAAGAATAACATAGAAGTCGCGGCGTCCTTTGAGTAATTAGCGACATCGGTTGAAGTAAAGGTGAAATCGTGACGTCTGTCGATGAGTCGCGACATCCCATTTTCTGAGAATGAAGTCGCGACATCATTTAGCTGTCGCGACATCATACCCAAGAGATGCTGAAGACAAGTCACGACAATAGTAAAAATTCTACGACATCAAAAGAGCTCATAAGCAAAACAGTGAAGTCGCGACGTATGATTGAGGTCACGACCTCAAAAGAGCTTACAAGGAAGAAAGGAGATGTCGCGACGTCATTCAGCTGTCGCGACGCGATTTAAAGGAAAGAAGGTGGCGTCATTTGTGATGATACATGACATCGGTCTAAAGGGTGTTAAAGGCAAAGTGCAACGGATAAAAGCTTACGCTATAGGCGAGCGAGAAAAAGCGAAGTACGCGGCGTATGATTGAAGTCGCTGACCTCAAGATCACAATCGCCGAGAAAAGATGAAGTCGCGACGTATGATTGAGGTCGCAACATCGAGAACAGCTGATCGCGAGCGGTGAAATCGCGGCGGTGAAAGAGAGGTTGCGACATCAGGAAGTCTGGTCGCGGCAACAAATGGAGTACGCGACATGAGCGAGCAATGGGCAGTTATTTTGAAATCCCGCAGTAGGTGCATCGAGAAGTTAGGGCCCGACTTCCAGGCTCCCATAAATACGCGTACGCTATTGAAGAAAGCGGCTGCGGGGCGCTCGAGAAAGAAGTCACGGGTAATGAGGCTCGTGTAGTTTAATTTTCTTTTTCTTTTTCTTGTTTTGCTGTTATTTTTAGATTAGATGAGAGTAGATTGTTATTTTTTTTGAATTTCTGGATCTGGATGATAGTTGTTGAAGTTGAAGCTAAATGCAGAATGTTATTTTTGTCAAATTACTGCCTGGTTCGTTTGAAGTCCAAACAAATTTTGGAATTTAAACTTCCGTTCCAGTAGTTAACGATCGAGCTACGATTAGTGTAATAAAGTAATTTAGAAACCCGACTTAGTTGAATTTAAGGCATTGTTAAGTTATCTTTCTGCGAAATTTATCAAAATCCGCTGAACTTGGACTTGAATCTACTAGCGGTTTGTTTATTGTTGTATATGATCTAATATTGGTGTCTATGCACGTAGTAGGATTGTTTCATGCTCGATTTCGAGGCCCTCTAAGTGACACGAGGAAGGCATTCACGAGTTTTAAAAGCGGAAAGGTATGTGTACCTAATATTGGGGATCTAATGGGCTCTGTAAATTCCTAATTGATAAATCTTAACTTCTCACCTTGAAGCAGGAATGAGGTGAATGACTTATCAATTAAAATGAAACGAAGGGATTAAGCCTCGTGAGCCGAGTAAAGTTCAATCCTGTGTTAGCAAGGATCTAATCAAAGGAAAAGAATGAGGCTGTTCCAATTTTGAGGATGAGAAGCCGGTATGAGTGTAAACCAAAGCTTTGCCTATGTCTTAGGAACTAGGTTTACCGATCCATGTTAAGGTATAGTATTGAAAAAGAAAAATACCTATAACGGGAGCAATTCGATTAAGTAATTATCCTAATCCTACGCATTAGAAACAAAGAAGATTAGATGATGAAATATGTCGTGAGAGATCACATGGCATTGCAGCACCCTTTGGACTGATTCTAAATCTGAAGTTCATGAAGTAAAGCTATTTAGTGGTCTGCAGGAATTGATGTTTCACAACGGTTGTATTTTCAATGCTACCTTTAAAAGGAAACCAGCCCGATAGATCCATTGCGTTAATTTCTTTTATTTTTAATTTAAGTATTATTTTCATTTTGTTCTAGTTTACATATCGTTATTCTTTCATTATTTTCAAGGTTGCTAGGAATATCATTGCAAATCATAGTCAAATAGTATAGAAATTAATTAGTCGGGGTAGTTGATTGTGAATTCTTGAGATCTACGTAGGATCGATATGCGGACTTAAATCCACTTTATTATACGATCGTCGTACACTTTACTTGAATCATGGATCAAAACCGGGAAGGGTATCAGTCTTAAAGGAAACCATTTTAAATCAGTATAATTGCAAAGAAATATAATTAACAAGTTTCATGGCATTTTTGCTGGGGATTAGACAATAGTCCTTTGGTAATAGTGGCATGGTCTATGTGAACTATAACATGGGATCCCAAAATGTATGGCCTGAATTTCTCACAAGCAAACACTATGGCTAGCATCTCCTTTTCAGTTGTGGTATAGTTTTCTTATTAGCCATTTAGTACGCTAGCATAATATATGGCTACGAATATTTTCTTTTTTTGCTGATACAACCCCATTCTTGAAATCATGGCATCACACATTATTTCAGAATCCTGATCCGATACGGTGCAGCTATGATAGGTGCTTGAACGATCTGATCTTGATTTCCTATTCAAAGAAGCGAGTCTGCGGGAATCATCAAAATTAAACTTTGTGTCCTTCTCCGGTAATGCATAGTGGTAAGTTATTTTTGAGAAGTCTTTGATGAATCTCTATAATATCAACATGCCCCAAAACTCCTTATCCCCTTCTTGTTGTGGGAGGTGCGAGGGGTTTTGATAATGAAATCTTGGATTGGTCCACTTCTTTGTGAAATTTATGACCAAAATATTACATACATTACCATGAAATGGCATTTCCCCAATTAGTGCTAATTTGTTTGTTCTTGCATCTTTGAAATCTTTGTTTCAGGTTATTCGAGACATTGTTGGCTTGGACCGCGCCACAGCTGTGTGAAGTCATCCATAAAAATTTCCATGACTTCCTCAGCCCGAATCACGAGAACATTGACGTCGTACATCATTTGGAAAGTAGCGGGAGCATTGCACAACCAAATACTGGCATCATACGAGAGAGCAAGGTACCATGGGGCATCGTGAATGTGGTCTTTTCTTGGTCTCGGTGCAATTACTGTCTGGTTGTAACTTTGAATACCACGTCAGCAAAAATGAGGTGCCCTGCTAATCATCGACGTCGATCGATGAAGAGCGAAGGGAAATGATCTTTCCTGGTTGCTGTGTTTATCTTCCTGTAATCAATGCATACTCTCCATCCACATCACTTGTTCTTGTTGGAGATTAATTCATTTCTTTCATTGTGGATCACGATAAATCCACCATAGCTTTGGAACCACATGGTGAGGTAACGAGGACTGTCTGAAATTGCATAGATAAAACCAGTAATTAACCATTTGAGCACCTCCTTCCTGACTACTTCTTTCATTACTGGATTCAGTCTCCTTTGATGTTCAACAGTTGGCTTTGCATTTTCTTCCAGCAGTATTTTGTGCATGCATATTGATGGACTGATACCTTTAACTCTTGATAGACGAGCTATAGACTCGCTTCACGATTCCTTAAAATTTCAGCAACCTTTGTTCCTGGCATCACTAAGTCTAGCGGTATTGCCCAGTTTACTCTTTGGCGGCTCGGTAAGCATACTTTAAATGACTTGGCAACTCCTTTAAAACTAGCCACTTCTACTGGTTTCTTGATGAAATTCCTTTTCTTCATTTTTGTCTCTTTTTCATCCCATTTGTTAAAGACTCATCACTTTTAGGTAGAATGTAAACTAATGTGAAAATGCGAATCCAAAACAGCTAAAGATCTTTGAAATTCATCTCTTTTCATTGATTGAAGAGATTGGGCATTACAATCATAGTAAAAATCAAGAGTTGTTGACATATACATCTTCTATTGACTTGATATCTTACTTTACATGTAAATTCACTCAAACCTGATTAAATTGAAGTCAATTTGCCTCTTCTCCAACTGCGAGTAGGAATTCCCTTACGCATATCGATTAGTACTCAGGTTACAGAATGGCCTTCCGGCCAGCGGAGGACTTGTGAATCTTCCTCCATATCGGTATGATGAAGTCGGCGGGAAAAATAAATTTTCCCACCTTTTACCGGCACATCTTCTACTTGATACGCTACAATTTGCGGGGTTCTATACGCCGTTTGGAGGGTAACGATGAGTGAGGTAAGCTCCCACAAACCTTCTTGCATGAGAATAGGGCATTAAATTGATCTTTGGCGCCGAGTCACGGGGAAACTGCGAGCTTCGAGCTCTCGATGGTGCGAGGGAATGGTGAAGCTCCTGAATCAACCGTCTTTTCGTGAAGTCTCTCTTGATCCGCGACTAACGCAGAGATTCTGGGTTAAGTTCACAATTCCTTCTTCAGCAATCTTTCTTTTTTTGCTTAGTATGTCTTTCAAAATTTTTGCATAAAGTGGCATCCCAGTCTTAACCGTGAAGAGCATGCGATCTCGACTTTGAGTTTTCAAAAGCCGTGCAAAGCCCCAATTCCTCTATCTTTGATTTAAGCGACCTCACAGCCAAATGGGGCTATGACCGGGTGTGCAGGTTTTCTTCTTGCTTCCTTCTTCTCCTAACAGCTGTTCCTTCTTTCTTTCCTTCTCCCGGTGTTTCGGCATTGGTACAGGCATTTGTTGAACCAAAACACACTTCAAATTTGACACTATTACCAAAGGACTGTCTAGTCCACGGCAGCGACACAACACATTAGTCGGACCAAGAACTGTACAAATTTATGACACTATTACCAAAGGACTATTGTCTAATCATTAACGGCGCCAAAAACTTGATGATCATATCTTATATAAACCACCAATCTCTTAAAGTAATCATTTTCAAAAAGTTTGGTTTTGGTTGAAATTACGCAAGTGCAGTCGACAAATAATAAAATGGATTTAAGTCGGATATCGATCCACAGTCTCAAGAATTTTAAAATCTTCCACCACGACATAATTTCCCATACTATTTGGACCCATGAAATGATAGTGAGATCAGCATTCAAGGTCTTGGAAAATTAAATGAACAAAGGAAAATAGCGAACCATCAAACATCTTGGAAATTAAGAATAAAGAATAGTTAATTTCTAATAAAAATGAATCTTGAATAGTTATCCTCGAGAGAAGACACATTAATAGAAACAGTTATAGTGAACTATCGATTCTGTAGTTAGTGCGATAGAATTTCTTGATTATCAAGTTTCAAAATCTATCCAAGGCGTTGTAGTGCAATTTCTGGATCTCTCCACACTCCACATTTCATCATCTAATTTATGACACGATTCTCTAGTCTGAGAATTAGATAACTACTTTTAAAGGGACTTCCTTAATCTGGGTATTTTTCTTTGCAATACTTCATACCCATTTTATGAATTTATCAAACCTTAGCTCCCAATTCTGAGTCAAGAAGCAAGGATATACAACTTCGGTGCTCCTCTCGAGAAATTAGAATAGATCACCCTTTCCTTGATTAGATCTCAGCTAACACGGGATTAGCCTCCTGCTCAGAGATTGAGGTGACTCTTTCTGCTTGTTTAAATAGATAACTCATTCCAACTCGTTTCTTGATTTCAAGAAGTAGAAGAGGATTTATCTAAAGTGAACTTACTTACAAAAGCTCAAAGATCCCTAATAAGCGGGTGAAGTATACCTTCAAGAAATGTACATTACTCTCGGGAATGTCTTCCTGTGTCACTGAGAGGACCTCCTTGAAATGTCGAGCAATAGTGAATCTTACTTGGGTATAGAAACGATATTCGGAATCCCAGAACAATAGACCCAAAACGAGTAATTCATTAACACAAATTAACAAGGCTGCTTGGAAAAGACTGCAGGAAAGATAAATTCTGACTATAACGTTCATAATGGAAGAATTTTGGATTCCTCAATTCTTTGAATTACACGTCTGACATTCCTCTGATCATGGAAATAAGCGCAAATTTGGAAACTGAAACAATGAAATTCGAAATTTATAGAACTTCTTATTCAGGTAGTAATTTGAAAAGAAATTGAAATCTGCATTAAACCCCGGCTCAAGCGATAACATCCAGTTCAGAAAAATACAGCGAAAATAAAAATACGAGGCATAATCACATAAAGCGACGGAAAAAATAAGAAAAAGAAAAGAAAAAGAAAGAAAAATAAAGAATGAGCTTTCGGCTATCGGATACCACAAATGCATGGCGTAAGCTCTTTGTAATGGTTTGAGATGGCTGCGTATTTATAGGAGTTCCTCAATTGGGCCTAATCAGAATGTAACTCTTGTGGGTTTCAAAATGGTTTGGCAGCCCGATTCAGCACATTCAAATCAGCGGCTTGATTTCCTTGTCGTGACATCATCGATGTCGCGACATCACTCCCACGTCGCGACCTCAGCTCAAGTCATCTGCAGTCTTCGATTGATCGCTCATGTTGTCGCGACAGCAATATCTTGTCGCGACATCTCTTTATGGCTCACTGGCCGCTTCCGGCGGGTTACGTGTCGCGACCGCCGACCGGCGACATCAGCTTATGGTTTGCAACCTTCTCTTGATGGTTTTTGATGTCTTGACTTCAGCTTCTTGTCGTGACATCAGTTCATTTCCCGCCGACTTTCATCGCTGGTTCTGATGTCAGCGACGCCGATCTCCGCGTCGCGACATCAACTTGGATCTGCAGGGCTTTCAGCTGGTTGCTCCTGATGTCGCGACCCTCGATTCCGCGCGTCGCGTCCGGCTATTTGCGATCTTTAACTTGTCTTCGGATGTCGCGACATCAATATGTTGTCGTGACATTAACTGATTACTGCATGTTTCAATCTTGTCGCCACTTGTATCTTTCCTTTGATTGCTCTTGCTGTCGTGACATCAATCTCTTGTCGCGACATCGCTTCATGCCTCCACAAAGTTTCAGGCGGTCCGTTCACGATGTCGTGACGCCGATTGTCTTCATCAGCGACCTCGCAGCCAGGAGCTTATTCAGGCGAGCAGGTCTTGTGTTGCAACCTCGATTCCACGTCGCGACATCGGCGAGTTAGCGACTTCATCGGTCAAACCTCTCTCATGAAAGCGCGGTGTTTTTACATTGTCGCGACCTCTTATCGAATCCGCGACATCAACTCTTGTGTGACCTCGGAATCTATCGCGGCGTCGTTCTCTTAGCTCACGATTACCCTTCCATTGCTTATCTGGTACTTCTTATGCGCGACCTTCGCCAATTCCTTCAATTCTCTCTTGGTGTCGCGACCACCGAATTTGCTTGTGCAAACCCAGCGCATCAATGAATCAGCCAATTGTTTTTCGTTTAACTACGCCATTCATTTGCTTTTCCTCCACTTATTCTTTGTATTTTCTCTTTGCATTTTTCTTCTTTCTTCCATTTACCTTCAATCTAACGGATGGTTGGGTTTCTTACATATTTAAATGTCGTCTCTTTTGATATGAAAATTAAGTAGAAAAATGGACTAAAAATAGATGACTTTTAAGCTCATCAAACTCCCCCAAACTTAAAATTTTGCTTGTCCTCAAGCAAAGAAAAAGAAAGAATTGTTTGTCCTCAAACAAAATAATTTTTAAGGACATTTTAAATGATTTGTTACGCCAGTTTCATTCAATTTAATTGCAATGCAAGGTATGCAAAATTTTTCTGTACATCTATCTTCAAGTCCAGTTCAAGGTTGGTCTCTACTCTTTATGCTATGCAAAACTAAAATGTTGAAATTGTTTTACAAACAATATACTCATTGGATCCTGTTGAATAATGAATTGTTTTCCCTTCTCATTTTATTGTTGAGTCATTTAACTCCCTAAAGTTCTTCACAATTTTGATTGTTTCCCTTCTTCCAAATTCCATAGGCTTGTTTTCATATTGATCTCCGCTAATGTAGGTGATTTCAGCCTTCAAGATCAATCAGGTCTTTTGGGCTTATATTGTGAGGCTTGGGTAATGGGTAGGATGGAAGGAATTTTTAAGTTAAGATTACCCCTGAACATTTTCTCTTCTCTTCTACCCTTTCTTTCTTATAGTTTTTCTAATAAACTCCCCTAAACTTCATGTTTGGGATATCTCTTTGATTTCTTCATTTGAGCGTATTCCCCACACAACGATAATTTCCTTTGGGAATTTCCTTAGTTTGCTACCACTGAGGATAGAGCAATGTTTTAACTTTTAGGCTTTCTAACACTCTTGCGAACTTTGGGTTAGTAACTCCCATACCGAGATGGCATTAGGGTACTAGGTATTGAAACACTAAGAGCAATTGTTCGAGAGTTAGGCCACAAGATAAAACTTATCCCTAGAAGCCTTCTTTTTTGTTGCATTTTCTGCTCTTTGCCTTTTTCTTTTCATTCCCTTTTTGAGTTCCTCAAAAATATATATTCCCCCAAACTTCATTTCTTTCTTCCTCTTTGAATTCCTGGGTAATCATAGGTTCTTTGCGAGAAGGATTGATGTCTTAGGATGAGTTGGGGTTTTCCATTCAGTTTTTATTTTTAAAGAAACGAGGCTTGTTGGCTCGATTACGGAACTCACGTATATGCATCGGCATATGAATAAAGGATAATGGGAATGGCTCAGCCCGTCGAGAATAGCACCGCATCATCTCTTGTCGGCTATTGTATCACCCTAAGATTTCGCCTCAGCTTGATAATCTAACAAATTCTAGAATTTGGTTGAGCAGTTGTGACTAACCATGGGAGTACCTTGACTCATTTTATTTATGAGTAGTTAAATTCAATTGATATTCAACGGGTTCCTTGACTTCTTGTTCATACCCGCAATCTCAAAAATATGTTTTGTTCAGCTTCTGTTGTATTACATTCCTCAATTCTGGACTTATTAGTTAAATATAAGTAATTTTTGCACCTTGTGTTTCAATTAAACTATATGCATTTTGTCCTTATTCTGTAATTTTTCCTCATTTCAGCTTACTCCTACTCTAACTGCTTCATTCAATTAAGATAATGTCCTATCAACAGTTTTTATTCTTGAACTATTTCCTACCTTGATTTCCTAATCATACAACCACAAAGCAACATAACATTGAACAATCAATTGCAAAATAGCACACAACACTTCAATTTAAATTTCTCATTTTATTTCTGATTAATTTGCAATTGCATTGGATTACACGTGTATGGGAGAAGGATGGTACTGAAAGTTAGTGAGGAGAAAGATACATTTTCTTTGAAATAGTCGGGAGCAAAAATGTTGGGGGGATCTAGTTCTAAAGTACCTAAATGGGCTGGAAATTCAGGAATTTTCATCTCTCTTCTTTGCTTTCTCTTCTTGGTTTCCTTCTCCATTTGTTCTTCAATGAAAATCTCATTAGAAAGATCAACCTTCTTGTTAAACTCATCTTGCCTCTTTCCCAAGCCATTCATTGTATTTTCCATTTCAGTCATCACTTCTAAGAATTTGGCAAGATTGTTGTTAATCAAATCTAAATTTTCGACCATTCCTTACACTTTGTAGGATTGATCTCCATTGCTTTTTGTCTCTGTCGTTGGTTGTTTTCAGCTCCTACGTAGAGATTTATCCTGATAATTTGAAACCCTTTATCACTCCCAATTTGGTGTCATGCTCTTTATCTCTTTTCTCTAACAATGCTAAAGTTGAGAGTCACGATCAAAGCGCTTGTTATGAAAGCTTCATGACTCGATTTTAGTTTCGAGTAACAAATCGTGATCTCTCCTTCATTTCTTTCTTGAACTCTTCTCCTTCTTTATGACATTTTCCCATCTGTTCCTATTTTACATTCCAGTTCTTCTTTCCCTTTGTTCTCTTTCTTTGGATTTCCCTCATGCTCCCTTTCTTTTACATTTAGCTCTTCTTCCTTGTTGGTCTCTTCTTTTCAATTCTTTTTCATACATTCCTTCTCTGAATTCCTGTTTTAAGTTCATCCTTCTACTCTTTCTTCTATTCTCTTACATGGCATTGAGCTTCAGAATTGAGTTCTCTTGTGCTCCTTTTGAGCTTTCTACGTGTTGGAAATTTGTTTTGTACGGGAGAGGCGGCCAAGGGATGGAGAAGTCTATTAAGTTTGTCTTCCTCCTGCCCTTCATTATGCACTGAAGCATGTAATCGTTGTAGTCGGGTGATGTCGGGTGCGCTCTTGCTCCTTGATCGTGGCCCTGCAGTGCCAGCACTAAGTCCTTGACTTGGGTTTCTCACATTTTCTACTAACGCTCCTTTTTCTCTGATTTCTTGGCCTTTCTAACTCTGTCGCAAGAGTGGTGAAGCTACGGACTTCTTCGACTCCCAAATTCCTTTCACCCGACCTTGACATGGGGTATTGTTCTTTGGGTGAGGGAGCACAGTACTTTGTTCCCTTCTGATACTACTTGATAGAGTTCTCTATGATAACTCCTATATTGATCTTATTGCCCCTTGAGTATGGGGCGTACGGCGGTACCAACTTCTTGTTCTCTCAGCGTACGTAAATGTTTTGTTGGAACCAAAGCCGGATGCAAGGAAGTAAAACCATACCCTTAGCTTCCTCAGTGAGAGGCTTCCATTGAGTTCTTGGCTTTCCTTCTCCTTGGTCACAACTGCCCCAGCCAGTCGGTGAGCTTCTAGAGGCAATCCTTCACAAAATTAGGTTTTCCAAAATTTTCTTGAATTTTGAGCCATGCTTGTGTATTGTCATCCCATAGGCCTCGTTAATGGCCTTGGCTTCGTATGAGACCGAGACTCCTCTAACATAAACGGCTCCATCCTTCCTTCCTACCATATTGGAACCGAAACTCTCTCACCCGTGCTGTATACCTGCTTTTTGGTGTTAATGCGAGACTCTCCCATCCCTCACGCTCTATCATCATGAAAGAGTCCACCGGGTTTTGATTCTCCTTTAATATGAAAACCCTTGTTAGCATAAATCTTCTTCCCTTTAAGAATAAGCTTAGTCGGATCACGAAATCTTCTACTTCTTCTTCCTTCTCTCCTCTTTCCCTTTTCACTACGCTCACCCTTGAGAAGTTGTCGAACCACGGGTGGTGTTTTGATGGCATCTCTCACCTTGCTCTTCCCGACGAATCTCATCTAACTGTTCTCCTTGGCGAGTTTCTTCTTCTTCTGATTGTTCGTGTTCCCTCATAATCTCGTCTAGGTTAGGGACCAGGGTGGGAATTTCAGCCATCGGAGATAAGAGGAAAGCTTTTCAGAAAGTTTGGAATGCTAGGGTTTTCGGAGGTTGAGATTCGGGAGGGAAGGCAGATGTGAATGGTTATGTGGTTTGGAGTGAATGAATTAGTTTCCAACAGTTGCAATTCAATCAATGTTCGTGGGCTGATTGATGCTTCAATTAAGAACTGTCGCGACTTCAATTCCGCTTTTTTTTAATTTTTTTATTTTAGGTCATTAAATTTAGGGCTTTTTGAAGTGAGTGGTTGGCACATGTCGCACTTTTATGTCGCGACCTACCTAATATGTCGCGACAATGTCTGAGTGTTCTCCGGAGTTGTTTGATCATGGCGACAATCCTTCTTCTTTGAAACAATTGTCGCGACATGTATCTCCCTTCCTCCATGCTCACTAATTGTTCTTTCCAAGCGGTCACGACATCCAATGTTTTTGTAGGACATGACTTTGTCATGACATAACCTTCTTTGTCGTGACCAAGCCCTTAATTCAATGATTTCATAAACTTTGAATTCTCTTATTGTTCTGGCTTAGTTTAGACATCTCTTCGGGCATATTTTAAGCAAAAGGGTTAACAATTAATTCAAATATATCTCTGAGAATTGGGTTAAGGAAAAAGTTACTCCCCTTTTTCTCATGTCGCGACTCCTCACGCAGAGTTGTGGAATTACTCACATAGTTGCCTTGCTATTCATGTCTTTAACAGATTCGAAGATCAGCGCAATATTCAAAGAAAATTCTAATTAAACTACCAATCTATTTCTAAAAATTAAATCTATCCTTCTAAACCCATCACGACCTAATTTCTCGGCAACTAAAAGAAAAATATTTCAAAATTTAAAATTCAAATTTAAATCCTCATGGGTTGCCTCCCATTAGTACCTTTCGATTTTGAGTCCTTAGATTTGGACTTATTTGTTATTAAGTTCCTCTTCTTTTTCCTCAAGAACCAGTTGGAGTTCTTCACTTTCCTCTTCCCTGTTGAGATAATGCTTTAACCTTTGTCCATTGACCTTGAATTCTTCCCCATTATCAGTCTTCAGTGTTACTGCTCCAAATGTAGTACTTGATACCACTGTGTATGGCCCACTCCAATTGGATTTTAATTTCCACGAAATAACCGATCCCCAGAATTAAGCGACACTGTTCCCTTGTTTTTGAACTCTTTCCTCAGGATTTTTTGATCATGCCATTTCTTTATCTTGTCCTTGTATATTCTAGCATTATCATAGGCTTCATTTCTCAGTTCTTCCAATTCAGACAGTTGGAGCAATCTTTCTTCCCTTGCAGTCTTAAAATCGAAGTTTAACTGTGATGGCCCACATTGCCTTGTATTCTAATTCAAGAGGTAGATGACATGGTTTGCTAACAACTCTGACATGGGGACATTCAATGGGGGTTTTATGCAGTCTGTAAGCCCAAAGTGCATCATCAGTTTGGAAGACCAATCCTTCCTGCTTGAGCTCACAGTCTTCAAGTATTCTTTTGATCTCCCTGTTGGAAATTTCTGCTTGTCCATTGGTTTGGGGATGATAGGCTAAGCTCATTACATGCTTGATCCCATACCTGCTCATGAGTTTTGCAAATATTTTGTTTGCAAAATGGGTTCCCCCATCACTAATGATGGTTCTTGAGTTAAACACCGCTCAAAATATTCTTTTTACCAAGAAACTCCACCATTGTATTATCATTCCTTGAGACGACTCTGCTTCCGCATTTGGAGGCGTAATCTTGCTAGCCGGTATGTATAGGTTTCAAATGATGGTGGAAAAAGGTCCCCATAAAATCTATTCCCCAAACATCAAGAATTTGTATCACCATAATACCTTTTAGGGCATTTCATTCCACTATTTCTTGATATTTCAATCCTTTGGCATCGATCACACAAGTTCACCCACTCTGCACAATCTGCGAAGATAGTGGGGCCAGTAAAACCCTGATTGGAGTATCTTGTGATTTGTTCTTTCTCCAGAAAAAATGTCCCCATATGGTGATGCATGGCATTCATTTAAAATGTTGCCTTGTTCACCTTCGCTTTATCTTCTTATTATCATGTCGACACCTCTCTTGAATAATAGTGGGTCATCCCGAATATAATATCTGCTTGTCGATTCGAGTTTCACTCTTCTGTTGGTAGGCTGGGTTACGAAGGCATTACTCCACAAACGGATAATTCACAATATCGGTATACCATGGAAGTTGGAAGGAAACGAATAATTGCTCATACAGGAGATTTCTACGTACTTTACCCCATTTTCTTCTTCATCACTGCTTCTTTCTACTCTTGACAAGTGGTCGGCTATCACATTGTCACATCCCTTTTTGTCCTTTATTTCCAAATCAAACTCTTGCAACAGCAGCACCCACCTTATCAATCTTGGCTTAGCTTCCTTTTTCGACATCAGGTACTTGATTGCTGCATGATCAGTGTGAATTACCACATGGGATCCTAAAATGTATTGTCTAAATTTTTCACAAGCAAATACTATGGCTAGCATCTCCTTTTCAGTTGTTGAATAGTTTCTCTTGTGCATTGAAGAGTCTTACTAGCATAGTATATGGCCACGAATACTTTCTCTTTTCTTTGCTAACCACGGCTCCCATGGCAAAATCTTTGGCATCACACATTATTTCAAATCCACGATTCCGTGCAGTGCAGCCATTATAAGGTGCTGTACCAATCTGATCTTGATTTCATCAACGTGTCCTTGCAGAGTCATCAAAATTGAACCTTGTATCTTTTTCCAATAATCTGCATAGTGGTCTGGCTATTTTTGAAAATTCTTTGATGAATCTCTACCTTAAAATCAAGCATGCCCAACTTCTTACTCCTTTTCTTTGTGGTAAATTGGTGCATGAAGTCTTGATGATGGATACTTTGGGCGATCGCTTCTAGTCCAATAGCGAGAAATTTTATGCCCAGAACAATACCTTGTACCATAAAATGACATTTCCCAATTAGTGTAAACTGCTTGTCTTGGCATCTTTGAAATCTTGTTTCCGGATTGTTTTAAACATTGATCAAAGTTGGATGCATACACGATAAAATCATCCATGAAAATTTCCATCCTTCTTCAACCAAATCTGAGAATATAGGTATCATGCACCTCTGGAATGTAGCTGGGCATAACCCAAGCGGCATCCTTACAGATAAGGTACCCATAAGGCATGTAGAGCGTGGTCTTCTCTTGATCCTAAGTTGTAGCAATACGATTATATCACGAGTACCCGCTCAGGAAAACAAAAGTGCGAATTGTCCTGCTAACCTATCAACATCTGATCAATGAAAGGCAAGGGAAATGATCTTTTCTGGATTTGTTGTATTCAACTTCACATGTCAATACATACCCTCCATCACATCCTTTATTCTTGTTGGAATCAATTCCATTTTTTCATTTACGATCACGGTAAACCCTCATTTCTTTGGAACCCACGTGGCCAGGCTCCTGAGGTATCTGATATAGCATAGATAAACCAGCATTTAACAAATTTGAGCACCTCCTTCACGACTACTTCCTTCATCAGATTCGGCCTTCTGCGGTGTTCTGAGATGGTTTTGAAGTCTTCTAGCGAAGAATCTTAGCCATGCGAAATTGATGGTGCGATACCATGACTCTTGATAGACCCGAGAAGAGCTAAGCGATTCCTTATGCTTCTTAATATTTCCGGCAATCTTTGTTTCTCATTCTCACTTAATTTTAGGTATTTTGAAATGATCATGGTTTTTCTTTAGTAATTCTAGTAGGCATATTTTAAATGACATGGCAACTCTTCAAAACTAAACCTTTGTCTTGGTCTCTTGATGAATTTCCTCTTTTTCTACTATCTTCCCATTATCTTTTACGTTTTGCTTCAGCTCAACAGTTTCTATAGCATGAAGCTGCGTATGGAAGTGGAATATGCATCTTCGGTATCTTCAGAATTCATCTCTCTGTTGATGCGGGTGTTACAATCATTGTTAACATCGGAGTTGGAAATAGAGACAAAATCGGCTACATTGCCTGCCCTACTTTTCCCTGTCCATAAATTTGCATACTTTTAATCCAAGTTAAGCTCTGAATGACTTCTTCTCCAGCCCTTAAGATGAAGCTTTTGCATGTCAATCAAGGCTATTCCAGTAGCTAGGAATGGTCTTCTAATAGTAAGGGTACTTGTGAGATCTTAACTGCATGTCGAATGATGAAGTCACGGGAGCCACAAACCACACTTGGTGACCAGCATATTAATGACGCCCGAGGTTTCACCATCGATGCATGCGCCCATTTGAAGAGTAGCGGTTGTGGGGATAAGCTCCCCCAAACAATTTCTTGGCAGCGAAGAGGCATCGAGTTGATACTAGCTCTGATCGCAGAGAGCTTCATTGAAATTCATTCTCGACAACACAAGAATTGTATTGAAACTTCTGGGTCTTCATCTTTCTTATTAGTTCCTTCCGATTCTGCAAGTAGCGGTGAGATTCACTATTCCTTCTTCTACTATTTTTCTTTTCTTGCTTTCGGTATGTCCTTTAGAAATTTTGCATAAATGGCATGCAGTCACCACTCGATAAAGACATCTTGATCTCCGGCTTGGAAAGTTTTCAAGAACCTTATAAGCTTTGCTCCTCCATCTTTGATTTTACGGTCTTTGTGGAAATGGGGCTGCGAGGAGCTGTTCATGGATGTTCTTCTTTTCTACTCCTTCTTTGTCATTCTCGATGTCTCTTCCCTTTACGGTCTTTTCCTACTTCGCCGTTCTTGTCTCCTTTTTCTTTCTTCTCTTCTAACTCCTTCCCACTCCTCAGCTGCACAGCCATGCGATCTTTAGGTTCTTCCTTGTCGCAGGAAGGCATCTTTCGCCCAACTGCGAGGGTTGGGAGCGGTACGCCACACCTTGTGTCTCCGGAGTTAACGAGGGATGCATTTGTAGTGCAGAAAATTTGAGAATTAGTAGCATTGCTTCAATTCTCAAACTTTTGTTCATGGAGGGTTCAACAACTTTTATTATCCCACGTAAAGCGACATCTGTTCCTCGAAAGATGGGGCCATATACGACACGATATTCGTTTACGTATCATTTCCTGTTGATCTTTCTTCTTTGGAACCTTGGTGACTGTCCCTTAGTGAGTTGTCACTGCCTTGGGCCTTGAGAAGCCCCTCCACCATCGAAAAGTTCTCATGGTTCTGATCTTGGTGATAATGTCTTTGGAAGAGTTAGGATTAGGTTTGAAATGGTAGGCTCTTGACTCACCCAATTAATTAACCTGCTTCATCAATAAGTCAACCGATTACCTTCGGCACTCCCTTACGTTAATTCCTTTCAATTGCTCTATTTCATGAAGCGGTGTGTGTCTTTCTTTCTTGCCTTGTCTAACTGTGTGCATAATGGCATCCAACTTGGCCTCCACGGCTGTCATCTTGCTCGGCTCCGTGATCCTTTCCTCTGTTCCTTTTCCTCTTGAAAGCTGAGGAAGGAGTTTTCATGTTACATTAACCAGTCTTCAAATGAGCTCTTTGCCTCTTCGGCACTTTTCGTTTGAATGCTCCACGGCATGAAGCATCGATGATCCCTTTGATATATCATTCATGGCATGATATACAATGTCCATCTAGTCTTCGGATCTATCCCGCCATTGGACATCTTCGGCAATGCGAGTTTTGAATCTTTCCCAAGCTACATACGGGCTTTCATCTTCCCCCTCTTTGGAACACCATGATCTCCTCCTTCTTTACGTGGTTGGGGGTGGGAAAGAATCTACTAAGTAGGCCTACATTAACTCTCCTGATATCGGAACCATATGGTAAAGATTCATACCATGTGTTCTTTGTATCTCTTAGAGAGAATGGAATGAGTGCGGTTGCTTGACTTAGTCTCACCCCATTCAGTTTACTTGATATTGGCCATCTGAGAATCTTCCAGTGCTCGTTTGGATCTTGATGGGATGACCGTGCTTGATCTTCTTCAGATACCTCATGTCGGTCTTACGGCTTTAATTCAAAATTATTAGCATCTCTTGCCGGGCTATCGATCGAGTATTCTTCTGTATAATTGGTCTCGAAGAAATCCTCCATTGTATCGATGGCCCAGGCCTTCTAAGCTCTTCTATATGTATTTCAACACGATCCTACGCCTTTCATGCGCCATGGTTGAGTTTTACCTTCTTAGTCTTCTAAGCTTACGACGTCCTTTCTGACTAAGGTAATCGATTTGGGATCGGTCGGTGTTCCCATGCATCAAAGTTTTAAAGAAAGCAAAACATACTCCCATTAATAGGATTAGTCAAATCATAAAATATATTCAATATATGGGTTGTTAAAGATCGTGGCTCTTCCAATCCTTTGCTTGAAGCGCTATTTTGTTCTTTTTAACTAAAATGTCCAAATTAGTATTTCTATCTTTCATCTGAATATTGATTACAAAATTCTTTTCGATCCTGACAGCAGTATAATAAACTGATGCGAACCAAAACACACATACAAATTTATGACACTATTACGAAGGACTATTGTCTAGTCCTGGCAGCGGCACGAAAACACATTATAGGACCAAGAAGCTGGGTACAAAATTTTATGACACTATTACCAAAGGACTATTGTCTAATCCCGATAGCAATGTAAAAAAACTTGATGATCCTTACTATATAAAACCACCAATCTCTTAAAGTAAATCATTTTCAAAGTTTGGTTTTGGTGAATGCGCAAAGTGCCGCAGTCGACAAGTAATAAAATGGATTTAAGAATCCCGAGATATCGATCCTGAGAGATCTGAGAATTTTTAAATCAACTATACGACTACTTAATTTCCATACTATTTGGACCACAAAATGATAGTAGGATCCGACGTGGAGTCTTCCGGAAAATTAAACGAACAAAGGAAAATAAATGAACCATCAAACATCTTTTGGAAATTAAAGAATAAAGAATAGTTAATTTCTAATAAAAGAAATGAATCTTGAATAGTTATCCTTAGAAGACACATTAATAGAAGCTTGATTATAGTGAACTATCGATTCACGTAGTTAGTGATAAAATTTCTTGATTATCTCAGCTTTCAAAATCTATCAGGCGTTGTAGTGCGGCTGGATCTCTCTACGCTCCACATTTCATCATCTAATTTATGACTGATTCTCTCGAATACGAGAATTAGATAACTACTTTTAAAAAGGGACTTCCTGTCTGGGTATTTTTTCTTTTGCAATACTTCATGTACCATTTTATGGACTGTAAAACCTTAGCTCCCAAATTATCGGTGACGAGATATCTGACTTCAGTTGCTCCTCCTCCCGAAATTAGAATAGATCACCCTTTCCTTGATTAGATCTCGGCTAACAGGATTAGCCTCACTATCGAATTGAGGTGAACTCTTTGCTTGTTTAAATAGATAACTCATTCAACTCGTTCTTGATTTCAAGTGAGAGAGGATTTATCTAAGTGAACTTACAAAGCTCAGATCACAATAGCGAGGTTAGTATACCTTCAAAGAAATGTGCATTATACCGGGAATGTCTTCACAATGTCACTCGGAGGACCTCCTTGAAATGGTAATGGCCCTTAGAAATCTTAACGGGTATAAGAGCGATATTCAGATCAGACAATAGACCCAAAACGATAAATTCATTACTTGAAATTAACAGGCTAGCTGGAAAGCGACTACGGGAAGATAAATTCGGCTATAGCGTTCATAATGGAAGGCTGGATTCCTCAGTCTTGAATTACACGATAACATTCCCTCAAGTCATAAGAATAGTGCAAAATTTGGTAAAGCAATAGAATTCAGAAATTTGTGTGAACTTCAAACATTAAGGTAGTAATTTGAAAGAAATTGAAATGCATTCGACTTGACTCAACGATAACATCCAGTTCGGAAAATACAGCGAAAATAAAAATCACGAGAGCATAATCTGCTCTAAAAGCGACGGAAAAAAAATAAGAAAAATAAAAGAAAGAAAGAAAATAAGAAAATGAGCTTTGACTATCAGAACCTCTGTCTGTGGCCGTGACTTCTTGTAATGGTGGATAGCTGCGTATTCTAGGGTTCTCAATTGGGCCCCTAATCAGAATGTAGCTTTCTTCGTGGGTTTCAAAAATGGTTTGGCCCAATTCCTTTATTCAAAGTCGACTTGATTTCCTTGCCGTGACATCATCGATATGCGGCGACATCAACTCACGTCAGCGACCTCGGCTTAGTCATCTGCGATCGCCGATTGATCGCTCATGTTATCCAGCGACGGTAATATCTTGTCGCGACATCTCTTTGCTCTTTCTGCTACCTTCAACGGCGAGGTTACGATGTCGCGACCTCGATCCCATGTCGCGCGACATCGACATGGTTTACAACCTTCTCTTGATGGTTTTGATGTCTTGACTTGGCTTCTTGTCGTGACATCGGTTCATTTCGCCAAGCTTTCATCTGCTGGTTCCACGATATCGGCGACATCCGATCCGCGTCAGCGACATCAACTTAGTTCTCTGGGGCTTTCAACTGATTGCTCCTGATGTCGCGACCTCGATTCCACGTCGCGACATCGGCAATCTTTGCGATCTTTAGCTTGTCTTGGATATCGCGACATCAATATGTGTCGTGACATTAGCGATTCTTGCATGTTTCAATCTTCAATCGCCACTTGTATCTTTCGCTTTGATTGCTCTTCTTTGTCGCGCATCAATCTCTTGTGTGACATCACTTCATGCCTCCCACAAGTTTCATTGCAGTGGATTCTGATGTCGTGACATGGAGTGTCTTCGACCTCACCTTAAGGAGCTTGACCTTCAGTGGCCGGTCTTGTGTTGCAACCTGATTCACGTCGCGACATCGGCTTGAGTTAGGCGACTTCATCGGTCAAACCTCATAAAGCAACGGTGTTTTAATTTGTCGCGACCTCTCATCTAGTCGCAACATCCCAGCTCTTGTCGCGACCTCGAATCTTTATCGCGGCGTCGTTCTCTTAGCTCCTGAGTACCCTTGGTACTTATCTGGTATAACGCCGTGACCTTCATAAATTCCTTCAATTCTCTTGGTGTCGCGACCTCGGAATTTGTGCCAAACCCAAAGCGCATGATGAATGGCCAATTGTTTCGTTACCTTTCTTATTCAGGCTTTACTTTTCCTCCACTTATTGCTGTATTTTTTCTCTTTGCATTTTCTTCTTTCTTCCATTTTACACCTTTAATAACGGTCGGGTGAGTTTCTTCCTTATTTATGATGTCGTCTCTTTTGATATGAAAATTAAGCAGAAAAATGGACTAAAAATAGATGACTTTTAAGCTCATCAGCCTTCCTCTCCCTTATTGCTTCCATCTTTTTCTGTCTTTTCCACCAAGTCTCTCCTATACGGTACATGCCGCGACCATGCGATCTTTAGTTCTTCTTGGTAATCCTTTGGAAAGGCATCTTTCATCCCAGTTTTGGGAGTTAGGGCCGGGTTGCCTTGTTGTGTCTCAGGTTCTTGAGGGGAGGCATTAGTGGTCTCCCGAAAAATTTGAAATTAGTATTTGAGGCTTCCAATTTTGCAAACTTTGTTCTCATGGAGGTTCACGGCTTCTTGTTGTCTCCATGAAGTGCGACATTTGATCTTCAAATGGTTGAGCCCTCCTCCTTTCTGAATTTTTCGTTCTAATTTCACCTCCTTCTTCAACTGTTCAGGAACATGATGATTCTTGATATCTTTTGTTGAGGATTACATCCATGCCTTGGGCCTTGTGAGGCCCTCCACCATATGAAAATTTTCATGGTTCCTCGGTGTTAGATGATAGTGTGTGTGGAGTTAGGATTTTGTTTAGTGATAACTTCTTGGCTCCCCCCAGTACTTAACCTCCTTGACATCATAAAGCAGGTTCAATGTTTATTGACACTTCCTCTCAATAGTTCCCTCTCAACTGCTCCTATTTCATGAACGGTGTGCATCTTCCTCTTTTGCTTGTCCATTCTATGCATGATAGCATCTAACTTTGCTTCCATGGCTATCATCTTGCTCCAGCTCAGCGGCTCTCTTCCTACATAGTCTCGCGAAAACTCGATGGAGCTTTCATATTGCATTTCGCCAGTCCTCATCGAATCTCTTGCCTCTTGGCCTCTTACGTTTGAATGCTCCACGGCATGAAGCATCAATAATGCCCTTAGATGTATCATTCAAGGCATGATACACTATGTCCGTCTGGATCTTGAAATACATTCCGTGCGTCGGGCATCTTACCGGTAACCTTTTGAATCTCTCCCATGCTACATAAAGGCTCTCATCTTCCCCCTGCTGGAACACAATTATCTCCCTCCTTCTCTTTGAGGTGAGTGATGGGGGGAAGAATCTACCAAAGTAGGCTTCTACAAGCTCCTCCCAAGTATCAACAGAACCATATGGTAGAGATTCATACCATGTGGCTACTGTGTCTCTGAGGGAGAACGAGAATAAATGCAATTTTATGACCTCTGGTCTCACCCATTCAAACTTCACTGTCTTGCCATCCTGAGAAACCTTCGAGATGAACAGCGTTTAGGTGTCATTCCAACTTCATGGTATGCTGATATTGTGAATTACGGCGTAAGGTAGTTCCTGAGTCGGCTACCAGCCAGAAGAAAGCTCGGGCCCGACGGCGGGTGCCATGCAGGATGACCTGCGCTTATTTAAAGAAGTGCTGACATGATTATCAGAAGATGTGTGCCAGAAGAGTGAACAATGTAAAATCTTGAATGAATGCCATGCATCGCCCCATATGGGGGCATTTTCTCACGGAGAAGAGCATTTCGCGAATACCAATCACGTTTTATTGGCCCGCTATCTTCGAGAGATTGTGCAGATAGGTCAGAACTATTGTGATAGATGCCAAGATTGGAAATATAAACATTAAATGAAATGCCCCTAAAAATTATAATAATTAGTGCAAATTTTTGATGTATGGGAATAGATTTTATAGGACCATTCCACCATCATTTGGAAACTTGTATATATTCTTGCCGTGGATTATATTTCAAATGGGGTGAAACTTTGGTGCTTGTCAAGGAATGATATCTGGTTGGCAGTTTCTTACAAAGAATATTTTGGCCGATTTGGAACACACAGAACTATCCATTAGTGATGGGGAAGCCATTTGCAAACAAAATATTTGCAAAACTCATGACGGGTATGGGATCGGCTATATAAAAATTAACTGTCATCCCGAGACCAATGGACAGGCAGAGATTTCCAACAAGGAGATTAAAAGAATCACGGAAAAATGTAAAGTTCCGCGCGGGGAAGGATTGGTCTTCAAACTTGATGATGCACTTTGGGCTTACGAGGACGTTAGCTCTATTGGAATGTCCCATCTGAGAGTTGTCTTGTAAACCATGTCATCTACCTCTTGAATTAGAATACAAAGCTATGTGGGCCATCAGAAGGCCGAACTTTGATTTTAAAGCGCAAGGAAGAAATGCTCGACTGAATGAGCGAAAGAATGAAATGAAGCCTACGACAATCTTGCGTCCTCTGAAAGGACAAAACAAAGAAATATGGCATGATAAGAGGATTACGAGAAAAGGATTCGGAAACGGGAGAACGGAGTTCTTCTTTTAACTCCAGTTGAAGTTATTTCGGGGATGTTAAAATCGGAAATGGAGTGGATTCATACCGCGATGTTAGTGTCGAAGCACTACATTTGGGCCGATAACATTAAGGCGATGCTGGGAAGAATTTAAAGTCAATGGACAAAGACTTAAGCATTATCAAAGCAGGGAGGAAAGAAAGGAAGAGCTCCAGCTGGTTCATTGAGAGAGAGAAAGAATCAAAGCGATGTCAAGTGGGACTCAAGCGAAGCGACTGATGGGAGCGACCCGTAGAGATTTTGGTTTGATTTAGACTTTGATTTTTATTTTTATAATTCACATTGATTTTGTTTTCTTGAGTTCTTATAATGATTAGTTGGTACTTGAAGTTAATTTTTGTTTAATTGGTCCTTTGCGATGTTGCGATGTATGCGAAATGCAAGGGAAGGAGAGAAAAGGGCTGACTCAGGGACATCTCCCGACAGCGGCGAGGAAAGGCAGCGAAGGAAAAAGGGAGTACTTTTCTCTAAACAAGTCTGTGAAAAGTGAATAGAATACATTTTTGAATTGTGTGGGAATGATTAGAATTGATGCTAAGAGTGTGATTGCAATGGAAGGTGGTGACACCGTTGGAAGACAGAGGGCGGATCAACCAAAGGTTATCATGAATAGCGATCAAGAGCATCATTAGATGGCGTTCAGATGGTGTGACAAGGCGCGGGGTGAAACGAGAACCATTCCTCAAAAGAGTGGTGAAGGTCGCGACAATTCAATTATTTCATCAAATACCTGATGTCGCAGCCTAATGATAACTTGTCCCCCACAGTTTACTTATGTCGCGACAATCAAAGACAGGTCGCGACATAAGAGAAAAAGGTTTGCCAGCTGGGTAGCTTTTAATTTTGCCCTAAATTTAATGATGATACCTGATTGATAGGAGGTGAAGTCGCGACAAGCGCGAATAAATGAAGCGATAAAGAGCCTGATAATAGATTGAATTGCAACTGTTGAGAACTTCCCTCCACTATCATCTCTTCCCTTGAAGAAAATACAACCTTTCAGTTTCATATATTCTCTGGTTCTCTACTCTTGCAAACCCTAAACCCGAACTCTTCCTAAAAACCTTCCGAATTCTCTATTATTTGAACCTTGACCTCGTCCCCGAGCCACAGGCGAAATCATGGAGGAATTATATACTCGGCGAAGGAAGTTCATGCGGAACACGAAAGGGTAAGTGCATTCGGAACAACCGGAAGTTCAACAAGTGACAAAACGAGAGGAGAAAAGGAAAAGCGCCTTAAAGAAGAGAAGAAGACGAGTTCGTCTCGGAGGCTTTGATGCGGAAAAGCAAATGCTTGAAGGGGATTTGTAGGAGAAAGAGGTTTTAACCAACTCATCTCACCGTTCAAGGAATTGATAGAGCAACGAGGGTGGGAAGAATTCTGCAAACATCAAAGGTCTGGTTATGCAGCAGTCGTCCGAGAATTTTACTCCAATCTGGTTGGGAGGAAGAGAATTGTTTATCTCGGAGATGCAGGTGCATTATGGAGCAAAGACTATTAATGAGATGTATGGGATGGAAGGACAAAAAAGTGGATCAAAATTCAAGAAGCTGATGAGCAACCCTAACCGTGAGAAGCTTGCGAGAAAATTAACAGATGGTAAAGGACAGTGGAAGAAAGGAAAAGGATAGCAAAAGACCCTGACGAGGGAGATTTGTGGAGGAAGGCAAGGTGTGGTTTATTTCTTATCATATTCGGGTCCTTACCAAGCACGTTTACTTACAGTAAAGAACAAGAGGCAATCCTTCTATGCCATACGAAGGATATAAGATTGATCTTTAGAATGAGTTATTGAAAATTCTATAATGAGGTATCATGATGGTAATAAACGGGGTTTAATCCCTCATCCAGCAACCATCACAAGGTTATGTATTAGGGCTGGTGTGAAGGGAACATGGGAAGAAGAAGAAGAATGCCCTAAAATGTCACCACTCACTCTGACGGGAGTAAGCAAGGGGCCAAAGAATCAAAAGAAAAAGGGGGTCATAGTAGAAACAGATTCAAAAGATGAAAATGAAAATGCAACACGGGAAGAAGACACTACGATGGCGGAAGCGAGGGGAGAAGAAAATCTAGATGAACAGAGAGATACTTTATGTTTCAGGGGATAGAAGCAGGAAGATAGAAGCCCCATAGATTTCTATTGCGGCGGCTCTCCCCGAAGGAGCAGTAATTTCGGAGAGCACAGAGAAAGCTGAGGGCTCGGAATGATAACTCGATAATGGAATGCTCGGTTTAATTCAAAGAGCATGGAAGAAAGAAGAAGAGAGAAATGGAACCTCAAGGAAAAAAGTTGAAGAAGAGGTTTATGAAAGAATTGAAGAAGGGATCAAAATTGGGAAGAAGAGATGAGCAGAAAAGAAAGAAATACACATGAAAATTGAGATGAAAAGAAGAGATCAACAATGGGAAGAGGTAAATTTGAGCGCATGAGAGATAGAGCAGATGAAGTGGAAATTTCGTTTAAAGAGGAGAAGTTCAAGAAAGAAATGGAGGACAGGGATCAAGCTCTACTGAAAAAGCTAAAACTGAGCCATGAGTCATTTTACAACAACCAGTATGATCGTGATTCCCAGCTCCTCAAAATCATAAAAAGAAGAGATTCAGAACAGGAGGCTAAGACTGTAGAGCAGATTAAGGGGTTCAAATTCCTATACAAGTCACTACTCAAGGACTTTGAGAAGAAAATAGAAGAAAGAGATAAAAAGTTTGAGGAAAATGAAAAATACAGAGAGAAAATCTGGCTAGAAAATTTGGACTTGATTAACAAAAATCTCTCTCAATTTTTAGAAGTCATGACTAGACGGGAGAGAACAATGAACACACGTGTGGACAAGGGCAAAAGATGACCAACAAGAAAGTCAATCACCCAATGAGTTAGTCTCAAGATCAGATGGAGAAAGAGAGAGTATCACAGCTGAAGCAGGAGAATGGAAATGAAATTCCCCTAAATTCTTCCAAATTTGGCCAGTTTCGATCTCGAGACCCCCAACATTTTTGATGCTCCTCCAAAAAAAAATAAACCTTTACCATCGATCGATCTTTCTTTCCTTAATGTTGTTCTCAACACCGCACTCTGATCATCAATAAAACAAGAAAAATGGAAAAGGAAATGTTTGTTTGCGTGTTAACTTGTATTTACGTTGACACTTGTCGGGAAAATTATATCGGACTTAGTTCAAGAATGAAAGGTCGAATGCTGCTTCGTTAATCCAACTAGTTATAGTTTGACTAGGAGATAAAGTTGAACACAAATAAGTGCAAAATCGTGGCATGAATAAAGAAATCGGAATTAGAACATTTATCGCTCGCTCAAGATCTCGCCTTAGTCGCAAAATTGGAAAAATTGGTCGTTGTTGATAGAACAAAATACTTCCTGCTTAAAATAATGTAAGTATACAAAGGAATGTAAGTACAAGTCTTGAAGAAATAATACACATTGGTCAACATAACTTATGAAACTTTTGAGAGGAATTAGGAACATCTTCTGGGGAATTCAGGATTTAAATCCACAGTCCTAGAACTTGTTTGATTATTTATTGAGGCGAAATCCTAGGTGAAAACAACCAACAGGAAATGATAAGAGGCCATCCTCGCACTTTGAGCCTTTAAGCCTACCCTCAAATATGCTTAAGCACACTTCTAGTTCCCGATTTGAGCCAAATAAGCCTTAGTTCTTCAACAAACAACAATTGAAACTCCGAAATTCTTCCTGCAATAAACCCGCAAGAAAGAACCCAAATTATCCAAATATAGTTCAGAAAAGTTGTAATATTAAGGAAGAACAAGTTCGGGGGGAATAATATTCCAAGATTTCTCGACAAGAAGGAGTCAAGAAGTAAAGAAGGTATAGTGGAAATATGGAATAAGTTTTGTCTTCAGGGCTCATTTCCCCTTGAACAATTAAGCTCGTAGGGGTGTTTTAACACCTAGCACCCTAATGCCAATTTAGGCCGGGAGTTGCTAGCCCAAAGTTCTCTAAGAGTAATAGAAAGCCTAAGAAGACAAAACATTGCACTATTCCAAATCATAGAGAAGTAAAGGCAAAAGAGTTAAAGAACAAAGTGATCTTCCTAAATCAAGTACATATGGAAAGTGAGATTCCATAAAAAGAATTCAAAAAGAGGAATAAGGCTGAGATTAAGGAGAATCAGAAAAGAACAAAGAAGAAAAAGGAAGAAAGTTGGAGGCAACAAATAATGTAGACAAGATGAAATCGGGTAATTTACAACCTAAAAATTTTCCACATTATCTACCCACTACCTAGGCCTAACATTACAAGCCCGAAGACCTATTACTCAAGGTTGAATTTACCTACATTGAGCGGAGATCAATATGAAAACAAGCATATGGGATGGGACTTTGATAAACAATCTAAGAAAAACTTCCGTAAGATCAACTAAGTTCAACATGAAGTTGAAAAGGATTGATGACCCGCACAGACACTTGTTAATATTATTAATCATTGGTTTAACTAAGAAAATTTTAACTGAGTAAAAATACCTGAACCTTATTCTCATAAAAGCTAGTTTGATATGAGTGATGTCTTAATTCAGATCGGAAGGGTGGAATGATAAGAAGGTGTTGAATAAATCAGGAAAATATCTTAAAATTTTTAAACTTATTTGTTTGAGGACAAACAATTTTTTCTTTATTTTGTAGGGACCAACAAGTTTTAATTGAAATTTAGTGAGTCCAAATATAGAATTTTAATAATTTTGAGTTTATAATGAGAATAATGATGAATTGTTCACGAAACTATGGTGGTGAAATTCGATTTCAGGAAAATACGACGAAAAATCAAATTTAGCAAAAATCATAAAAATCAGCCTAAGTGAATTTAAGTCAAAATGGGCGGAAGTGCAGCGAGTATAGAAATTTGTATTCAATCCACGATACTCGTAAAAATTCTTCCTGGCGAAAGAGTGAATAAAACTGAAGTTATTTACGAAAAGAGGTTGGACCAAAATATGATGGTGAGACCAAGAAGCGAACTATGAAGGTTCGTGTGTGACATCGTACTGGCGTCAGCGACTCTGTGGGTGACAGCGTTATGATGCCACCATGAGGTGTGACGAGCTGACTACAAAGCCTGAACGGCCTTCTCAGTAAAGGGGTGTAGCAACATAAACTCCAAATCGGAATGACAGGAATTGATGAAGCGCGACGGGATGTCGCGACCGCATGCAAAGGGATTGCAGCGAGGCTGAGGCTCGGCGGTGGACTGGGAGTCAGACCACCTGATTGAAGTTGCGGCAAAGATTTTCAAAGAGACAAAACATAGAAGTTGCGACGTCCTTTAGTGGTCACGACATCAGTTGAAGTAAAGGTGAAGTCGTGACGTCAATCGTTAGTCGACATCGATTACACCAGAATGGAGAGTCAGCGACATCATTGTTTGTCGCGACATCGTACAGAATGCTGAAGACATGCGAGTCACGGCAATGGTAAAACCTAGGTGACATCAAAAAAAGCTCGTAAACAACGATTGAAGTCATGACGTATGATTGAAGTCGCGACCTCAAAAGAGCTTACAAGGCGGGAAAGGAATGTCGCGGCGTCGATCGAGCTGTCGCTACAACGTTCCCAAGGGGAAAGAAGGGTGCGACGATCATTTGTGATCGTGACATGGATACAAAAAGGTGCTCAGAGGCAGTCTCACAGCAGGATAAAGCCTGCTTCTGAGCAGACAAAAAAGCGAGTCGCGACGTATGGGGTGAGGTGCGACCTCAAAGATCACAATGCGAGAGAGAAAGATGGAAATTAAGTATGATTGAGGTGTGACATGGAACAATCAATAAAGCGAAGCAGGTGAAGTCGGCGTGAAAGGATTGCGACATCGAGTGAGTCGCGAAACCAGACAAATGGAGTCACGACATGAACAAACAATGGGCCGATTAATTTTTGAAATCCACAAGTAGGTGCATCGGGTTAGGACTGACTTCAGAGGAAAGAAAACCCTAAATACGCATTTGCTAGTGAAGAAGCAGCTGGCGACTCAGAGAAGAGAGAAGTCACTAGGTGGCCAGAAGGCTGGTGCTATTATTATTTTTCTTTTTCTTGTTTTGTATTGTTTTAGATTGGTGAGTAGGTTGTTATTTTTTTTAATTTAAGGATGGATGATAGTTGTTGAAGTTGAAGGCTGAATGCAGAATGTTATTTTCAAGTGCCCCACTTTTCTGAAAGTTGGTTTGGGGTCAAACAAATTTTGGAATTCAAACTAGGTTCCGATCTACGAGTATTAACTTTTGATCAAGAGCTCGAGTTAGTGTAATCAGTAATTTAGAAACCGACTTAAGTTAATTTAAAGTTGTTAGAAGTTATCTTTACCATGAAATTTATCAAAATCAAGACTTCGGACTTGAATCTACTAATTGGTTTGTTTATTCTCTTCATGTCAGTCCAAATATTAGTCCTATCTGTAGTAGGATTGTTTCATGCTCGATTTCGGGAGGCCTCCCAAGTGACCTGGAAGGCATTCTGAGGTTTTGAACAATATACGAAAGTATGTGAACCTAATATTGGGGATCTAATGAGCTCATGAAAATTAATTGATAAATCTTCTTCTCACTTGAAACCGAGAATGAGTTGAATGACTTATCAATTAAAATGAATGAGAGAGTTCGCCTGATTGACAGTAAAGTTCAATCAGTGTTATGAGGTCCCCAATCAATGAAAAGAATGAAACTGTTCCAATTTTGAGGATGAAAGCCGGTGTGTAAGCCAAAGCTTTGCCTATATTAGAAAGAGTGGTTCTGGAGTCCATGTTACGGGTGTGGTATTGAAAAGAAAAATACTATAACGAGGGCAGTCGATTAAAGTAGTGCTCATCTCTGCATTCGAAGCAGAGAAGATTAGATGATGAAATATCCTTAAGGAGAATCATAAACATTCCCTTTGGACTGATTCTAAATAAAGTTCATGAGTAAAGCTATTTAATTAGTGCTTGAATTGATGTTTCACAACGGTTTATTATTTTCAATGTTACCTTTAAAAACCAATGATAGATCATTTAGTTAATTTCTTTTATTTTTTAATTTAGTATTATTTCATTTTGTTCTAGTTTATATCGTTATTCTTTTATTATTTTCAAAGTTTGCTAGAATATATCAATTGCAAATCATAGTCCAAATAGTATAGAAATTGAAGTGAGTCGGGGTGGTTGATTGTGAATTCTTGAGATCTGCACATTGGGATCGATATCTGGACTAATCCACTTTATTAGCATTCGTCGTACATAAGTCATGATCAAAGCAGGAAGAAATTTGTCGGTCCTTAAGAAGCCATTTAGATGAATTATAATTGCAAGAGAGAAATATAATTAACAAAGTTTCATGGCATTATTCTTTGGGGATTAGACAATAGTCTTTGGTAATAGTGTCATAAATTTGTATATATCTTTTGGTCACAATAATTTTGCTGGGAAGACCCGAAGATAAGTGGAGAAGTGCCTGATATGACATCCAATTAGTCAGCTAGAGAATCATCCCATCCCATCTCCCCATATATCTCACCCCTTCTCAATTGATTTTTTCAAGCGGAAGAAGCTTCAAACCAACTTGCACCCGTTCGCAACATAAAAATTTAGCGATGAGATCTGCCACCAAATCTACCTCCTCCGCCAAGACTAAACCATATTTTGGTACTAAGAAGTATAGATTCATGTCTTAAACTTCTCAGTCATCTAACTAGAGAACCTCTTTCTCTGATGATCGTGGCTTTGTTTGCGTTGGAAGCATTTGAATCATGTCCTCCCTGAAAAGTTTGAAACCTAAAACAATATTCCCACCTAATTCATATACAGACTATTATTATTATTGACAGCAGCAAGGAAAACACAGAAACCCAATGAAACATAGACCACTAGTCTTCAAATCTCGCTCTGCCCTTCTTTGAATGGAAGACCAAGAGAGTGTCAAGTAGAAACTCATGGTGAGAAGGTCTTAGACATGAAAAATTCCCGAAACAACTCCATAAATCTCCTCTTTGTTATTGCAGTCTTTTTAGAAAGCTATAGTGAAACCAATTCGACCTAAGGCGCCTTATATATTCATTCAAAGTGTAAAACTTTTCCTCCCTAAAGGGAATTTCCAAACTGTTGGCATTAGTCGGGTTCAAGGACAGAGGCCATCTGCGGTGGCTGAAACCTCAGTCAGTTATAGGTCAACAAGGTTTGAAAACATTCAGAATCCTTCTCTTAGCTTACTTTTGTTAAGAGAATCACTCTCGGATTGAGTTCTGAATTATCGCCATGTGCTTTTTTGATAGTGGTCATATGATGGAAGAGGTTTGTATTCACCAATTGCCCTCACCAGCAAGTCTCCCTAGACTTTTTATCTTATAAAATTTCTTCGAAGAGTCCCCAAAATTTGTAAGCATCCTGCCTTGCCTGTCTAGTAGAACTTATTATTAAACAATTGCCTCCATGAATGAATATTTCTTATTAATCTCCCATGCAAGTAAATTGTTTGGACATAAACTTGATCTCTTCATTTCTAGAAAATTATGACTGTTTGAGCATTTTACACTGTTATCAATGGTCTGCAGGAAACCCTCCACTTTCCAACCATATTCTCGAAACAAAGGGGGTATTTCTTCTCATCCCTTTACAATCACAGGATAAGTGTGGTAAAGTGCATAGGGAGTTTAGTTGCTCAGCTTTGCCGTGATGATCCATTGATCAATGAAGACCAAATCTATCCAAATAGCCTGTTTTGGTTATGCAAGCCCGCTCCGAGTAATTCCCACCCAACAACGAGGTGTGCTCCAACTCATCGTGACCTATGAGAATCTTCTGTAGCGTTCAAACCTTCCCATGTTTAGCTTATGGGGCGAGATGATGTTTGAGTCTTTGACACAGGGTACTCCAGCAAGCCTCTAGCTTGGTCCAATTTCCTCCCAAAGAAGAAGCATCTCAGCCTTGGAAGGACCATGTGGGCGAGATCAAACCATCCTCAACATTTTTGGCAACCTGAAAATGAAAAAGACCCACCATCTTTGTTCCAGCCGGTCAAGCTTCTTTATCCCAAACTACCGGAACCCCCTTGTAGTGCATCAGGCTATCAGCTTCCCAATCAAGTTCCTGACCCAGCTCTGCTCTTGCCTTTGGGCAAACTCTTAGCAAAGCTGTGAGTGAGTGGAGTTAGTGTTTACAAAAGGGAAGAGACCTTGTGGCATAATGGTGAGTGTGTTAAATATGGGGTAGAGGAGGGTGGTGTGACTCTTACACGGTAAGAGGAGCATCACAAATTAGGATTTGGAAGGCATAAGGATGGAATGGGATGTGATGGATAGTAGGGTGGCTTTTTATGAAATATGGGAAGGTGAGATTTTGGTTGGAAAGGCATGTGGTGATGAACCATTAAGAGACGCTTTCCCATTGCTATATGTGCTAGCTACCTCAAAGGAGGCTTGAGTGGTGGATATTAGGTGTGGTATGCTTCCCGCTTGCTCAATGTGGAGACTCTATTAGGTTGCCAAGTGAGAGGAGTTCAAAGTGGAGATGATTCAGTGAAATATGGGGGCAAAAGAAGAACACTTTTTCTATCAACTTGGTTGTATAAGGAGCTAGAGCGAGAGCTTGTTGTTTTTATTCAAGTATTTGATCGCCCCTCTAAAGTTGGGAGGCTGTAGAGAAGATACAACCTTGGACATTGTTTAGAAGAAAGGTAGATGATGGTAAGCAAATGTTATCTTTGCGAGGAGGAGGAATGCTGTGATCATATTCTGTTATCACTGTGCTAGACGAGGGGAGGTTTGGACCTCTTGTCCTCACTTTTTTGGGCAACTTTTTTTGAAATCTATTCACTTTGTATTACATCATTATATTGTACATTCTCATGAAGCTGAGACACAGTCCCTTTCCTGCTCCCTCTTGACCTTTTATCCACTAAGCCGTACCTGATAAGTTAATCACGGGTAACGGTTCTTCATATGATGAAAAGAAGTGTTTTAGTATTCTTGCTGAGTCCTTTTGTAGGAAAGAAAGACAAAAAAGGTGTATGACTGCTCCCTTATTGTCTCTTTTGGATGATGTGGTAGGAAAAGGAATGAGAAAACATTTTAAGTATGGAAATGTTATTGATAGGATTAAATTCATTTTTGTTTCCCACGTATAATCTATGGTAGTGGTCTGGCATAATGTTCCATGAATGGGCTACTTCACTTTTGCGAATTTTATTGGATTAGTTAGAGCACCCATGAGGCTTATTTTTTTCCTTTTCTCTTTTCTTTTTCTTTTGGTTTGAATTTTGTAAAGGCGTTGTTGAAATTGTCCCTTGTATATCTTAGAGATATATATATATATATATATATATATATATCACTCTCTATATATATATATATATATATATATATCTTTCCTCTCCTCCTCTGTGGAAGAGAAAGAAAAGAGAGAGAGAAGAGAGAGAGAGAGAGAGAGAGAGAGAAGAGTTCATTGTTGATATTAGTGGCTTTTTTTTTTTCTTTTTGTATTAAGGTAATATAGCCCAGATTCATGTTGGGTCTTTCATCTTGCATCTTTCCCAGGAGAAATGAAGAAAGAGAGAGAGAATGGTGATAATAAATGATGATGTGATGATGGAGAGTGATAGCTTCAACCCATGTGTTACCTTGGTTATGGTTTGATTCGATCGACTTTATGCATACAAGCGATCTCGGCCCACAATGAGTTTTAGTTGTTCTTCCTTTGGTGGAAGATTGGCTTTTCAGCGTATGTTTTGATCGATAGAAGCTGGTAGAGGGTTTGGTGGGAGACTAAGTTATCTTCAGAATGGTCCTTCGACCTTAGTTGGGTTCATTGATTGGTTGGGTTATGAAATTAGCGAGGGTTCACTTTGTAGTGTTTTTTGGGATTAAATTTATTTTATATTGCTTGTCTCACTTTGTCACAACTTTAGGTCCTTCTCTAATATCTTCTCACTTTTACTTATCAAAAAGATCTGTATTGCCTCTAAACAATAAGTGTTTGATGTTTGTTACACATTCATGCTCAACAGTTGGATAAGGAGTAGTTTTGTAATGGGATCTAATGCATGTGCAAAAATGCGAAACTAAGGCCACGTGCGGGGAAAGGAGAGTTGAGAACGAACATATCTTCTTTTTTTCTCATCCATTCTCACGAAGTTAAGGATGATTATGTCTGACATTGGGAATAAATTTTTATTCATTTCTAAGATGGGTTTTTTGATTTTTATTTTAATAGAAGTTGTTTCTTAAAATGTTCTTCAAAAAATAAAAATTTAAAACTTCTTTTGGATAAATTGTTTTCTTAAATAGTTTCTTGTTTTCATAATGTAAATAAAAAAAAATTATAAATTCAATTCATATAATACAAAATAATTGAGGATATGGAGGAGAAGCGAGTTTAAAGCTGCTCTAGTTTGGCCTGCATTTGTTCTCTTTACCATTCTGATATGATGGAAGCGCCATTAATTTTGATTCATTTCTACGTTACCTAAGCCAATTCATATTCAGAGCAGTGAATTATTAGTTGGGGGTTCAGGGAGTTTCAAGAGAGTGCAAGCGGTGCAGTTCATTGGTTGCCTTGTTGTTCATCCTCTCATTCTTTCAGTAATCCCTCTCTTTTTGTTCATGCCTTGATGCCTCCCTTTGCTACGCCGGTCTGGGTTTCTTCTGAGGAAAAGCCAAAAATGACTTGAGGTTTGCCTATATGTCCAATCTGGCTCTTAAACCTTTCTTTTTTTTTGGTTCAGCCATGCCCTTGAAGTTTCTTCCATGACACACTTATGCCCTTGAAGTTTTTACCGTGATACACTTATCCCCTTGTTGTTGACGGATGGGCAAATAGGGCGTTAACAATACATCGTGACATTCATCCACGTGCATTTTTATATGTGACCAGCCATCCACCGAACACGAAACGACAACATGCACGGCACCAAGCCGGTGAGGTAAATCAAGTATCCTGATCAAACCCCGAAACCTAAAACAACATACAAAATTAACAAGGACATAAAATATCAAAAATATCAAAAACTACCCTTGAACCTCTACTCTTTCTTCCCTTCTCCCAACGCCGCGCTACATTATCTTCCTTCCCCTAACCCCCCATGCTCTACATGACCTCCTTTTATTTTTATTTTATTATTATTATTTTGAAATCATTCAGCCTCCATTTCACATTTTATTTTATAATTCGATAACATCTTATTATTATTTTTAAAAATGTACTTAATTAAAATAAATTATTTTTAAAGTTTATTCATTATTTTATTTTCTTTATCATATATTTGTTTTTACTTCAAAAATAAAGTAAAAGAAAAAATTCAACTTTTAATACATAAATACATTCACCTATAGCAATAAATCAATAAATTGAAGATTTTAAATATTTTTAATATTATTATTTTATTTATAGTAATAAAAACCATGAGAATATCTTTAATTATGTTATAAGGAAATATGAATGATAATTAATTTATAAAATGAATGGCTATCTTTGTAAATAAATAATTAGTTGCCTTAAACAATAAGATTATATGCGAATTTGGGTTCCCAAACACTTGTAATATTCTTCTCCTATTTGTATTTGACGTAAAGTAATGAGTATAAAACATCATTCACTTATTTGCTCTACAGACTTCTTTCTCTAAATTTCTCTTCATGCTTTCTTTGGTTTACAACATGTTATCAACACAGTGCTGCACGCCTTGAAGGTAATTCTATGATCTTGAGGTTATTTAAATTTTAAGTTTTTATAATTTTGATTTTTTTATAGATTATCAAATTTGAAAGAAAAAGATTTTGATTTATAAGTCAAAATCTTTATTATTTTATCAATTTATTATATACTTTATTGTTATTATTTGTCATATATTTAAAAAGTTTGTTCTAATGTTAAATACAAAATTCGAGTTTATGATTTGATAGTTGGGAAAATAATTATCCATCTTGAATCATTGAAGCTAAATAAACTATTAAATTTTGATTTGAAAAGTCATCAATCTAGTTCAATTGAGTTTGAATTGATTCCACTGGCCGAATACAATATCATCCCAATTGTGGCCATGGGCTGAAGGAGCGGTGCATGAATTGCAATAGTTTGTGTTGCAAAAGGCAATGCTAGGTCGTGTCAATTGTAGGTATTGTAAGTGCGACCCAACTACTTGGCGAGTAGCATCACAGGAGGAATCCGTCATGGAGTAAAGTAGAAGATACTACAAGAGGTGTAGACACGGGTTTTTCCGTGTGCAGAGAAGAATGTGTGGCCTGTTCTGGTTGAGAAGGAGGAGGCGACTAGGTGGGTGGAAACCTTAACACTGAAAAGAAGCACTGGCGGGTATGGTCCTTGAGCGAGAAGTGCTCAACAAGCTAAGCTACGAACTGATTAACCCGGTGAGGATCATTACCTATGAAAATAATGTCATCAACATAAACTAAGAGGTAAGCATGAAAGTCACCCTCTTGAAAAATAAAAAGGGAAGTACCATACTACGCTGAAGTGAAGCCCAAGTGAAGAAGGTAAGAGAGTAATTCAGTCTACCAAGCTCGAGGAGCCTGTTGGAGACCATAAAGAGATTTCTTAAGTTTGCAGGAATAATGAGGATAATTAAAATCAATGAAGCTAGGAGGTTGTGACATATAGAAATCCTTATAAAATGTCCCATGGATAAAAGCGTTGTTAATATCAATCTGGCGTAGTGACCAACCTCGAGCAACAACAAGGCTAAGAACCATGCTCACAGTAGTTGGCTTAACCATAGGGCTAAAAGTATCATGATAGTCAGTGTTTGGACGTTGGTGAAAACGTATAGCAACAAGGAAAACTTTGTGATGCTCAATGGTGTCATCCTTAGCACGTTTAATATGAAACATCCACTTGCACTCAACCAGATTTTGTGACATATGAGGAAGGAATGAGATCACAAAATCTTGGATTGAAGAAAGGCCATCAAATTCCTCAGTTGTAAGCTTATATCAGAGGGATACTTAAGAGCTTGAGAAATAGTATGAGGTTTGGTAAAATTAGAGGTTTGGTGGACCATCGCATATTTTGGATTTGGTTTATGGATATGATTCTTGGAGCGAGTAATCATAGGATGGGTATTTGGTGGTGATAGAGTGGGGTTGGTGGCAGTGGTGGCATTAAGATATGATATGGATAATTGGACGGGGCTAATAGATGTGGGGAATGTATTTTTTTTCAAAAAAGGAGGAGGCAAAGTGATGAAGACTCAGTGAAGGAATCGGTGGTATGGTGGCGGTGATAGAGGCGGTCGTAGGAGGAGCCTGTGAGCAGATTGGAACTATAAAGTGAGGCGAGGAAATCAAGATGAGACAAGAATGGGGGACTTAGGCGAGGGATGTAGAGGAAGTGGTAGAGAAGAGTGGGAGCGGACTTGGAAAATTCAATATGAGCGTGACTTCTATATGCAACCCAAGAAGAATCCCAACAATGGTAGGCACTTTTGAGTAAAGGGTAACCTAAGAAGACACCACGAAGAAAGAGCGGGTGTGAGGGCTTTTGTGTGAGAGAATAAGGTTGAGGCCAAGGATAACAAAGGCATAAAAACACAGTTTAGAATTAGGAGGTTAACGGGTTTTCAATGGAAGATA
The DNA here is from genome assembly GCA_016808115.1 of Tetrastigma voinierianum. Classification (NCBI taxonomy): domain Eukaryota; kingdom Viridiplantae; phylum Streptophyta; class Magnoliopsida; order Vitales; family Vitaceae; genus Tetrastigma; species Tetrastigma voinierianum. The sequence continues at coordinate 62,082 of JAEQBH010000444.1, read as the reverse complement.
ACATATCAAGACTTGTTTTTAGGCACTGATTTATAAGATGATTAGCGGCGTAAGCTTAGCATATGACCAATAAGAAAAAGGGAGAGATGCATGATGCAAAATATTGAAATATAGCAGCCCAGATAAGATAGGATGTATGGTATGTGTAGCAGGTAAGAGATTCGCATAATAATGTATCAAGACTTATTAATTATTCTAGTGTCATAATAGAATTTTTTGAGAAAGTTGTTTAGGGTGAAATTATAAAGTTTTCAAAATTGTGACACTTTGCAATTAAGGAAAGGAAGGGAATGAGTACAAATTGTATAGATTTCAAAGGATAATAATAAATTACGAGAATGGTTCGGGGGAAGCCTAAATTCTCTGGAATCTAGAATGGCTGAATGGCTGTTGTTAAGTCGTCTCGCGAAATCTAGTGACCAGAAAATTTCATTAGATACGAGACAATGCGAATATTTGCAATTTGGGTGATAAGTCGCTAGGACTTTAGGGACAGATTTTCTAATCTCGGAGGAGTGAGAAAAATAGCTTGAGTTAAAAGTTCATTAAAATAATTGAATTGAAAAGAAATAAAATTTTTCAGGATAGAAACGGACCTGAATGAGGTAATAGAAATCATTTGTCCAAATAATAATAATAATAATAATTAAAGAAAAAGAAAAAAAAAACATAAAAGTCAAAAGGGTATGAGAACCGGATGAGGAAGGGATTGCGTGAAAGGGGAAAAATTTTTAATTTTCTTATCTTCGTTTCTTTTCTCAGTTATGAACGGACCATAGATTTTCTTGAATGAAAGCGAGATTGGTCTACGATGAGGCTCGTAGTGCAAAGCAGCATTTAAATGAGGCTCTAAAAGATAAATTTTCTGTGGGTATCTTTAGCCTAAATGCTATGTAACTTGAAATTTTTAGAGGCCGTGAAAGATTAAGTAACTTCAGTCCCAAAATTTTTAGACCAGGGTTTAGGAATTTTTAGAATTTTGAGAGCGTGTTGAGCGGTCATTTGAATTCAGAGGCTTGTTTGGGCCGGTTCAGGTTGAAATTTCAAGTTGTAGTCGAACCCAGGTCGGACATAATTGAAATGTTCTCAGGTGTTTTTTAGATTATATGGAAAGTCCTTGAGTCAAGAGTTTGCTAAAACAAATAGTTTTATGGGGCATTTAATGTGTAGGGACATTTGGTCAATTTCACATCATAATACTCGATGTCATATCGAATGAGACATACGTAAAGTTTATTAGAATCGAAGTTAGTTCAGTCATGAGTCAGCTTTGAAAATACGTGTATGTGTTATGGTTAAAGCAGTTGGTAGGGCATTTCCGTGAATTTGTATGGTGTGTAGAGCGGTGGAGCATCAGACGATAATCTAGAGTGCTTGACAAGAATTGAAGAAATTAATTAAGAGGAAAAGGTGAGCTCAAAATCGTTTTCAAAAACGTAAGTGTTTAAATTTCAAGTTTGTAAATTGCTTTGAAAATACAATGTAATGAGTAAAACATTTTTTTTACCTCCCACTTGTTATACTCAGCATAAACTTTTGATTTAAGTACTTAAAAAACAGTTTGGCCTGGTTTAGCAAAACCCACTGAATGTACGACTCGGTTACCGGTCAGATGTGTATCTTGGTTGTGCATGGCAAGATTATGGGATATTATGACTAACTATATTGCACGGTCGACGGTGGGGGTTAAATATAGTATATATTTATATAGTGAGTTGCCTCTGCACATTTGAGGTATATAGATAGTTAGCGCGTTGACATAGTACATGGCGATGAGGTGTTGGTTCCGAGGTTCCATCACCGGGCATTTTGGTTCCGAGGTTCCATTATGTTTATAGAGATCCCGCCGTGTTCATTGGACCAGATTAGACGAGGTAGTGTTCGAGTTCACTACCTGTCTGGGAGTCAGGGTTCCATGGCATCCGCGTCCCAGAGTATTTCAAAAATGGGCCATAGTGGTTGGTACTTGATTCCTGATTACAACACTTTCATATATTAACCTGTAAAATAGTTTTTAGCGGCGAAATAGTTTTCAAGCGATTTTCAGCGGCGAAATAGCTTCGAGCAGGTTTCTGACATAAATAGTTTTGAAATGGTTTCATAGCAAAGCTCAGTTTCTCATAAGCAGTTTTACAACCATTTACGTACATATTTTCATATTGGGAGGTAATACGATGACTGACAATTTAGAACTTATAGTACTCATTGAGCCCGTTTGGCTCACAGTTTTCTGTTTTTAAATAAATTTTCAGATTAAGTCTTTGAAGCAGACTTTTTCAAGATTCTCGATCTAGGCATTTGTGTTATATTTATATATAAGATAAGGTGTAAAGTAAGCGAAGTAAAAGTTAAAAGCATGACTTTTGTATATGTAAATATCTTTTGTAAAATATGCATGCATGGTTTTGAGAAAAACAGGTTACGATGAAATTATGTTGGATTGATTCTTATCTTATATTTTGATGAGGACTAGAGGTCCTTTATGGTTGTAGTTGGATATTTGGAAAACATTGGGAGTGTAATTTTTTTTTATATACGGGTGATTTCTGTATTTCGGGCTTGACCACCGTGCAATCGTTATGCTGCTGGATTTTCGTTAAATCTAAAGGTGTGATTTTGATAGAAAAGTGAAAATTTTTATAACCCACATTTTCCAAAGACAGTTTCAGCAGTTTTAGCGGCTTAGCTTCATGGTAACCTTCGGTCGACGAGCTTGGTTGGGAGGTTCGCGTGGAGTTGCGAGCGATTCACGTCAATGGGAAGGGTGCATCAAGTTGATCTCCCGGAAGGTTTTGAGGCGATAGTTCGCTGTTTTGCGCGTGTTGGTATTTCCTATAGAATTGTTTTATAATGATTTTCCTGTGCAACCTACATTGTTTTCTAAATCCTTGCATGCATAAAATATTGTAAAGTGTCACTAAATCTTGAAATTCACAGCATTATGTCACGGGCGAGTAAGTAAGTCGATCTCGGACTCTGCTGAGAGGCACCACTAGAAATGTCGAGCACACCCCTGAATCTGGAAGAACGCCTCGTGAATCAGGCCCAGTGAACCATCGAGGGCCGCGGACCCGGGGAGGCGGTGCCTTCCCGGGTGGATCGGGTTATCGGATTGTTCGGCGACTACTGTCGGGCACGGGAGCCTCCAAAGAATGGAGGGCATGATAGAACATGCTCTAAAATTAGGGGCTAAAACATGATGGTGTAGGCGCGCCCCCGGAGGCGGTGTGGCCTTGTGGCTGGGACGGGGTTAGTGGGGGTATACGGTGTGGTGTTGGATGAAGCGGGAAGTCCTCTTTGAGTTCTTGATGGCGGCCGGGGCCAGGAGCGGTGGGAGGCCATTAGAGGAACTTTATCGGAGTCTTGGGATGAGTTCGGTGGCATTTACAGACAGATTTTACCGTATTATCAGGATGCAAAAAATAAAATTCTTCGGAGTTAGGCGGTGATCACGGCGGTGACAAAATCTGACGAGGTTTCGAGCGGTAAACGGTCTAAATATCTACCACTCCTTTACTTAATCCAGAGCCAGAGCGGTGTTTCTTAAGTAGATGTTGTTTCTTAAGTAGAATACTCTAGAGTGGTAGACAAATCTAATGTACTTAATGAGCTGTACAAGACCAAATATAGCCTATGCAACTAATAAATCGAGTAGATACACGAGTGCAATCCCTGGCTTACAGATCAAGGTGCGAATAATGAGAGTATTAAAATACTTACGATGCACTCATGACTATGGTCGCACTACACCAAGACATCCCGGTTGTACTGGCTGATTACGCTGGATGCCACTGGATATTCCACTCGCAAGACCAAAATCCCAAAGCTGGTTATGTCTTCACGTCGAGGTGCCGTAGCATCATGGAAGTCCTCAAAACAAACTATATCGCTAGATCCACAATGGAATATGAGTTTAGCACTAGACAAATGTGGGGGAAGAGAAATGGCTACGCCTACTACGTATGACACTCTAAGGTGGCTAAAGCCGCCTCCAATACGCATACATCAGATTACCAATCCCGTTTATCGTATAGCACAAAACAAGATGTGTATAATGGTAAGTTTAGTATATTCAGATAGACACAATACCATTAGACAATCATTTTAATTTGAGTTATCTCGTAGATTATGCGTAAAATCTACGAACAATATCAAGTGATCCACTAACCAAAGGGTCAAACAGAGTCAAGTTGAAAAGTCATCGAAGGGAATGAGACTAAAGCCCGTAAAGAATTAGTCAATGCAATGGATACCCAATCCCAATTGACCGGAGATCCTAAGATTCAGGGTTCAAAGGACAACTAAACAAAGACTCCGATACAATCACCGTGGGGATATCATCGTGTCCATTCCTCAGATGAATCGCTGATGCTCAAAAGAAGGTTGGTTGCGCTTTTAATGACTTCTATCCATTTGAGAAGAGTAACATCGCCTACCAATTTTTAAGAGAGGTTACCCATGTAAGAGTAAAGGCCGCTTTCAAATGGAATTCGAATAGTGGCACAAATTCCATTAAACTTTCAGTAACTGCACACATGTCCACGGCCAAAATGGATATAAAAGTGAGAACCGAAATGTGTTAGGGAAGATTCCCCGCAAGTGGAATATGCCATCGCTCACACCAATGGCGCACGCTCGTTTGACACTGCCTACCTGCTTCGCTAGTGAGTAAATTATTTTTACAAGGGCAAAGTTCAAAGGTAGCACCTACCTTCTCCTATGCAGTTTCAATCGATGAATCTATCACCTAGTCTTTGAATCTTTGGTCATTGAATGTCATTCATGTGGGGAATTATGGTAAAGTAGAGGTGAATAACATTTACCGGGCAGTGAATGAATGCCATTTACTACTGCAAGAGTAGGAGCCCCAAACCCGTGGGCTTGCTAGTTGGTTAAGGGTCTCACCTTATCCCTTTAAAGGTGAGGCTTCTCTTATTCAGTGAACATAATTTTTTGAAGTTTAAGTGTGAAAAGGAAAAGGAAGAGTGAGTCTGCTAGGTACTATCTGAGTGTTGGATTGGGTGATAGCTTCATCATAGTTCGGGGCCACAGTAGTATCAAGTGTCGAGGCCGCCGTATGCCATTTAATCTCAAGGACATAAGTGTCAACGCATTTTCTTCGAGCACGAAGGAGACGACGAATCATGGGGCGGAGATTGTGACTCCTCACGAGACTCAGCATCCACCGTTTTTTATCGACATTATTTCTTTTGTAATTGTTATTTTTTTCTTGTTATTTTTTTTCTGTATTTTTCTCCCCCCTCATCTTTTGTTTCCCTGTAAGAAAAGAAAGTTTATAACACTACCAAAGTTGTTAATGAAAGGATTGAAAATATTGATCAAGAAAATGTCAAATAGAGCACACATATTCTCAACTGAAGCTAATGACTCTAGGTTTTAACCTCTCTCAATTTAACTCCATGGCTATTACAACAGGTATAACAACATTTCCCTCCTCTTCTTTCCTCTCTCTAAATACTCCTATCGGGATTGCTTCCATTTTGATTAAAATGAAAGACTCTTTCACTTGTTTCTCTCTTGTGCATTTCATCTTGAAAGTAGTCTTTGCTTAATAAAGTGGTTTTTTCTCAAAGACTTAAGTTTATCTTGTTTTTTTGTGTCACGTTACCTTATCGACGCGCTTGCCTGTCGCGGCCTTATTACTAAAGGCTTAGTGTGTCGCCAAGCCATAAATAATATGGTGTTGTTCGTCGTTGTTGGAACACTTTATTTGTATCGAAGCAATTAAAGAAGGAAACTAAATTTGATCATCAATATATCAAATTATGGTTGTCAAGATGTTAAAGAACTAGAATCGAAGATATCTAGCTTCAATATATTATCAAATCTTTAGGTTCATAATGTGACTTATTATGCTATTAACAATAATATTATCATAAGTTTGAATCAAAAATATTATTTTTCTTTCTCGAATTTTTTTTTTTTTGATAATATAAAACCTTAAAACCTCAATAAAGAGGCCCTCGATTTGACATTTTGGAACAACAACTGGGGGAACTATATTTACTCACGCACTTGAAATATTGAGACCTCTATTGCCCGATAATACTTGACAAAACCTAAATAGCCGATGGAAGTCTAGTTCACAGAAGAAAAAAAAGAAAGAAAAAGAAAAACAAATTAATTAAAACAACAAAGCATCTACTTAATTATAAAGATAAATCTAAAGGTGAGGTTTGTCTTACGACGAATGAGAGAAGGCACGCACACATTTGGCAAAGATCTCGAGGCTATATAATACCTTTTACTCTCTTATCTAACTACAATATGAAATGAAAAAGATTCAATAAAATATCTATCAACATCTATCTCTATCATTGCCTTGTCGTAATTATTCTTTTAATTCAACCGTGAATTTGAAGAAAGGGAATGGTTTTTGCCCATGTCTTTTATGTTTTATTTTTATTATTACTGAGGAAAATAAGTATAGTCTACAAATCTAGAATGAAGACAAAATAAATGAAGTTGTGTTTAACGAAGGGTTCTTAATCCTGGAACCCTTCTCCTCCATGGATTTCCTTCACTTTATTCATCTCGCCTCTATTTAATAAATCAAAAACGAAAGGCTAAAATATTAAAAACTGATGGTCTCGTGGTTTGTATTTATATCATAGATACAAGCACCTCTTGTGTGCTTGTGTTAATTATAATTGGTGATCGATTATAAATTATCGCTTAGTAAACAACTTATTAGGAAGTGATGATTAATGTTAATTTATCTATAGAAGTATGAAAAAGGTATATAAAAGCAATGCATATATGTATAAAAATATAAATAAAAATACAAATATGAAATTATAAAATGTATAACCAAGGAACAAAGAAAAAATTTAAATGTAAATTTTGAATAATCATTGAATTATTAAAGTAAACTACTTGTTAAAAACTAATTTGAAATATTTTTATTTCTTTATTAAAATGTGTTTCTAGAAGTAGATCAAAGTATCAAAAACTCTGAAAAACTTTTGTATATTTTTTATAAAGCATAAGTATAAAAAAACAGTTTTATATTAATTTTTTCTAATAGTCAGTAATTCAAACAATTTAGCAAAATCATATTTTTTCTTAAATATTTTTATATTATTTTAAAATATTATATCACTAGCCTTATTTTTACATTCATTCCTTGATTACATTATAGTATTTTGTTATCTATAATTTTGTTTTTATTGAACTTGAGCAGAAAATAATATAAAAATTAGAAATAAATCTAATAAAGTAAAGGAAATAATCTCAACTATAATGTAGTTTTTTGACATGGACTTTTCACCTAGAATGAAGATTTAAAAGCAAAGGGGGCTACTTTTGGAATAAATTCAAAATTTATAAAATTTTATAAACAAAAATACGCTTTCAATTAAAACGTAAGATTTTCAAAAAATTTTAAAATTATCAGCAAGTTACACTTAATATTAGAAAATAATGTCAAACAAGGTATATGAAATGATAATCCATTTCAATGTTAATAATATTGTTTACTTATTAATTTTTTTTTTTTTTGAATTTATAGCTATTTAAATAATTAAAATGTTTTTAAGTTGATTATTAAGTGACATGCCAAATTAAATCCAAAAGAAAATTTTGAATAGTCCACACAAAAGGATCGGAATATTTTATTTACTTAATTTGGAAGCCAGAACCTAAGAAAGGCCTATTGTTTTATATATTCTTTGACACACAAAATCGGAAGAAAATCCAAACCCTAGCTGCAAAGATGGAAACGGAGAGATGATGAGTATCATGGAGATGGAGATGGAGACGGAGACGGAGACGAGACGAGGCATCAACATCTCTAAAGACCGCCGCCGCCGCCGACGACCTCGATTTTTCGAGAGTGGATCACTGCTAGGACGGGCTTCACAGTCGGGCTTACATGTTCCTAAGTGAGTACCGCGATTATTATGAGTCTTATCAGGCTCCGCTCATGCCCGAGGAAGAGATGTGAGAAATCCATACGCCCCTCGCCTTGTGTATAAGTTAGATCTCGCTTGATCCCCTCAATCGAGCCTCTCAAACTCGATTCCATGTTAGGACCAAAGATTTACGCTATTGTTGAGGAAATTGGAGGCCTAATATACATTCTTTCACGGAAATTCCTTAACCTGTCCGTCAAAAGGCCTCTGTTTGAAGTTTGGAATCCCGAAACCGAGAAGTCGCGAGCCCTGCCAAACCCTCCCTCGTTTTCCCAGGGTCGGCATGTTTGGCACTATCATGTTTGTGGCAGTACTATTGTTTAGGATGGAGTTTATGTTTATAACTATTTCATACCGCTGAGACATGGAATTGTGTAGAAGAATTACCATCTCCTGAACTGTGGCCCATGGAAATGAGAGAGACGCGGCGCAACAAGGATGTTTTCCTTGTGACTTCGTAAGATGATGGTAATTTGTCGGCTGTCATGCCCGGCATGAGGAGAATAGTCAGCTCCCTATAAACTTAGTGTTTGATATCTTCAAAAAACATATCCAGAAATCTCGGGCTTCTTCAGCGGCGTCGGATTCTGTATTTCTGGCTCACACACGACCAGGTGGATTATATGTGTGGGTTGGTGGCATATGGAAGCAAAAAAAAAACGCGCTATTGCTTATGCTCTCTCTCCGTCTTTGTTTTTCAAGAAAAATTGAATCAGGCAGAGGGCCCTGCTGTCAGTTAACTATTTGAGCGCCGTCGTTTATGACTTCACCAAAATTAATTGCAGAAATGAAGAACCCCCAAATGTTTGTCATCAACAAAGCTTTCCTGTGAGTGCTTTATTTTAAATCACTTTACCGCACACTAAACACTTAAACTGCCATGAATTGTTCATTTATTTTAACTGTTATTGAGATGATCTCTCTTCTATTTGAATATGATAATAGAGGGAAGTATTGCACAAAGACATCAACCGTCAGTGATGAATCTTGCAGGTACATTATCCATCCTAATTTTGGGCTTGAATTATATATATATATATATGAACAGTTTTACTAAATCATTACCTCCTCTTAAAAATTCAAATTCTACCATTGTTCATTTATTTTAATCGTTATTGATGATCTCTTCATTCTGAACATGATAATAGAAGGAAAGTATATCGCACATCACAATGAGGGTTCAAAAAATCGGCTTCAGTCCGTACGACTCCGACCGATTCCCAACCAACTGGTCACCACCCGAATACCGATACTAGATACGAGACGGCATTGACCTGCTGAAAAACCCCCAGAAACTTGGTGAACTTGGCCGAGTTCCCGAGATGACTCGGTAGACTTGGTGGAAGTAATGAAATCGAATTCCTCAGTACGAAGGAAACAAAAAAGCTGAAAAAAAAAAAATCAATTTTTAGAGATTCCTCTGAAAATTCAAAACACCAGTGATCTAATTTCAATCACAACAATAAGAATACAAAAAATTTGATAAGTTTTGAACCCTTGCCCTGCAAATGGTTTATAAACCCAACAAAGAACCGTTTCTTCTTCTTCCCGGATCTCAGCCTTTGAGCATCGAAATCTCTTCAAGAAGAAACGAGAACGGAAGAAGAAGAGGAAAGAAAACAACCAAACCTAACCTAACTTACCTCCTTCACCCGCCCGCCGCCCAAGCACTTCCAAAAACCTGTGGTTAGGAAACAAGTTCGAAGATCTCCTTAACTGTTGAGTAGAGCAGAGAGCATACAGCGTGCTTCTTCTTCCCTCTTCTTTCTCCCAACGCCCCTCAATTGAATTTTGGATTTCTGCACCACAAGGTTCCTCTATTTGGGATCTCTTTCGTCGAAACGACTGCCAAGCCACATTTGTGTAGGACATAAAACAACGCTGCTTCATTGCTTATTTTTTTATTTTTAATACAATATAAACGTAATTTCTACTGGGTATAGGCGCACTTAAAAATATTTGAAGCTCTAAAACGACTTTGTTTTGAGCCTCTAAAAGGACCAAACAACGCCGCTTTTGGCCCTAAAATTGTATTTAGCACCCCAAACCTCCTCCAACCCCCATTTTTTGCCATGTTTCCAACCGAAAAATATATTTAGCAAACTGTATTTAACAACTTCTCATTAACTTCAATATATAATTTTATAAATAAAATAAGAATAATAAATTAACAAAACCATAAATCATATTTTTTATGAATAAATATAAATATAAATACAAATATTATTTTATTATTTTACCAATATAAATAAGATTAATTTAAAATTAATTTATGAAAAACACATAAATAAGAATAATTAATCGAATGCTGGTATTAATATTAAATTAAGGTGTACATAATATAAATAAAACAAGATAAATAATTAAAAGTATTTATTGATTTTTTCTCCCATATTTCATTATTTTGATTTAGCAGTAAAAATATCTATATTTTTAATAAACAATATAGATATTTATTATAATTTTCTAAATTAACTAAAATAACATTTTATAATTTATTTAATTGAAAATGAAAAGCATGTAAATTTATTCTTAACAATTGGTAGAAATTTAATTTTGTTAAAGAATACTATATTAGAAAATACCTCAATAAAGATATTTTTATTATTTTTATGCATGGTTAGTGAACATTTTGAATTAGCTTCAAATGATGTGATATTGAGATGGGAGAGTAATCATTCTGGTAATAGAAGAAACCCCAAATGTGGCAAGTATTGTGAAAATATTCCAATGACAACATCAAAGTAACACATCGTACATATCTCCTGACAAGTAGAAGGATGCCAAAGTGTACTCGTGATGTCACAAAGCATTATTTAGAAGATGTCTAATGCTTCGAACGAAAAAAATTCAAAATGAAAGTAGTTATAAAACACTTATAAGTTCTTTAAATGAAGAAAATACTTCATGAAACTGATGAGGCCGATTCATAAGTCAAGGGAAGTCGGATAACCGATTAAAGAAGACAAATGAAACATGCAATGAGAGAAAGTCGTCGTTTTTTTTTAAGAAGGTAGACATGGGCATGAGAGGGGTGGTACTTCCTCACAACCCTGTGGTGCCGGTATCAAGCGTGACCGATACGAAGCTTCAACATAAGAAGCTGAGCAACATCTCCTAAAGGATTGATCTTCACATGTTTCCCTTCCAAACAAAATCAAAAAGTATGTTTTCACCATGCAAAGAAAGGGAAGCCAGATCTCATTTTTTTCTTCAATGGAATACCTTAATGCGTACCGATAATGCGCCTTACTATCAATCTATGATTGATACCCAGCGTATAGGTCCTGGGTATCATGGTCCTATAGGATACCAAAATTGGCAATGCATATCGTGGAGGAGGAGGTGCAAGAGCTTCGGGAGTATATAAACAATAGGCGCCTAAATGGCTTGTATATGATGCAATTCATCATGTGTGATGGCTTCGAGTTCTAGAACTTAGGAAAGCCTATCATCACTCATGGGTTTATCGTGATAGCGCTTATACCTTTCGGGGCCGACACTACCAACATACCTAAGACGGCAGATACGCTCTTTCCCTTACGGATAAGATTATCGAGAGGTCGAGGAAAACATTGTACAACTAGTCACCGAGAAGAGGCAAGTTTTAAAGCAAATATAAGTTGTCGGCGGAGAAGCAAGTAAGTACTTGTTTCGTCTCCTTGTGCTGCTCACGTTTTGATTTAATGCTTAAAGAGAGATGGGAACATGAAGCATATTATGAGATTTAGATCAAGCAAAGATGATCACAAGCTTTATTTATAATATTGAAAGTAGTCAATTTGATTTCACAAAGTGTTCACCATGATAGAGATCTCTCGCGTTTCTGAATATCAACCCGATTCGCTACGTTGTATTTATTTCACTTCGTAGTCTTATACGCAGGAGGGCGAGCCTAAGGAGGTACAAACAAATGAGGCCTTATGGTAGTCAATTTTATATATATATATGAAAGATATATATATATATATATATATATATATATATATATATATATATTTTATAGATACAAATCAAAAAGCCACAAAGCATGCGTGATTTATACAGACAAAGAAAAGCAAAGAAAAGCCTTACCAACCCTTAAAAAATAGGTCAACCACTCCAAGAAACCTATAAGTAAAGTGATCTCTTCACCTATGTACAAACTATTCCAACTCCACAAATTAGTTACAAAAGAATGCTTTAACCTTCGTACAACTAAAGTCCCATCCCTAAAAGCTATATGGTTTCTCTCCTTCAAGTTGTTTAAAAATACATGTAGGAGATTTAAACCTTCCTCTCCTTTTTTTTCCCCACAAAGGAAACCCTTCTGAATCTAGAAAAGCCCCTCGACACATGGAAGACCTAAGAAATGCCAATAAGGAGAGAACGATCTCCACAAGGAGCCACAATAGAGCAAATGAAACAAGATATGATGATTGATTTTGCCAAACTATACAAATAACATTTATTAAGATAAGTTATCCCTTGAGTCATCTAAGGTAAGAACTCGCCTGTCGCTTCCCACAAGAAAGGTCATTAAGGACACATGGCACCCAAATGCTCGAATAGGAAACTAGAAGCAGAACTTGAAACATTCAGAAAGGCACATATTTAAACGCCTCTTTCTATCCCATTCCAGCAATCTCTGTCACTCCTGATGTTAAACCCTTCTTTAAGAACCAATAGAAGATTCGCTTAATAGATCTATTTCCTAATCATTAAAGGCTTTGATATAACTAAGTTTCTCAGCACCATCACTATGTTAAGGATCCCAAGCTTTAGCCATTGTCACATTTTTATTAGCAGCCACTTTAAAAGGAGGGCAGGAATGATTGAGAGCCGAGGGCCAGCACCAATAGCTTCGCCCACAATCTAACCTGTGTCGTCACAATCCCGAATTTCCACTATTTCAACCTATATGGCTTTGAGAATATCTTTTCAAAAGCCCACTCCAAAAGGACCCTCGGATCCTTGACCAATTAACGAGGTCTTTTTCCCGCATTTTGTACATATCGTATTTTTCCCAAATGCAATCCTCTCTTTTCGAAAATCTCCATATCCACTGGCCGGGCAGCTTTATCTACAAAGACAACTTCTGCTATTCTTTAATCGCAGCACACATCCACAATCATAGTTTTTCAGGTCCCTCCCAAGAAAACCTTCTCCTTATCTTTCCAACCTCTCGCAACAATCGTCGGCATTCCTCGACCAAGTGACAACCTGATAGATGTGAAGACTAGCAAGGGTAATCTTAATCTAGGGTTAACCCTCCTACTTTGAGATATAGTTCTTAAGGGTAAGTTTTTATACGCTTCTTATACCATCCTAAACGGCCAGATGGAGGAGGCACCTTTGTGGCTTATAAAGATAAGGAGGGGAGAAACACAATATTATCCCACAAATGTGAACCAGGTTTATCCACATCTGCACCCTTCTGCAACTGATTTTGCTTGAGGAAAGCTTCAAACTGTGGGTGAATCCAACATATAGAGATATTTCGACCTTTAAGAGCTTCAAAAAATAATAGATAGATTTATGTTAGATAAAAGCAGGATATTTAGATCAGCCTCCTCTTCCTGAACACTGGAAGTGATGCAGACCTTCCTTAATTTTATTTAAACTTTTGTTTGAGGATTACGTGGCACCCTCAAACTTTAATTCTAAACTCCACTGCCTGATCGAAGAAATCCTGGCAGGAAGCAAAACCCAATCTCTTACACCTGCATCTGAACTTTAAATTTTAAATTCTTTTTAATTAGGCTGGGAGGATAAAAATTTTCAAATTTTTGTTTCAAATATTTTTTATAAAAATTTTTTCAAGAAAGAATCGTATTATTAAACCAAAATTTACCTATCAAGAAATTTACACTTACCAAACCTCAATTCCTCCCAACTTCTTTATTCCCAAACTTGCAATAATTCATACTATATTTCCCACCAACATGCCACATCAACACTAATTCTCAATTTATAAATAGTTAAACTTGCTACAAAACTTAAGTAGAATATATCTAGATGCATCATATATATGAAAATGCATGGATATTTACAAATATACAATTTCAAAATTTAAATATGTGTTGTTCAATTACATATCCATTTCATACAAAAGTTTTACATCATAGTCATAGATCGCCTACCTATATGTATACAACAAATGATGGCGTCTCACGTCTACACGATAAAGCACACAATGGAATAAATAGCCACAAATGAACAAACAAGTTAGTAACGAAATATATATCACATACACTAACATGACAATTTATCATTTGTTTTATGGTTTCTTTCAAAAACCCCTATGTATATCCTTTAATTATTTTAACCATCACGGGCGATTTAAAACTAACACCAACGTGAAGCTTACTAAGTCATCTCAACCACTACGTTACGGAATTTATTGCATCGCACGTAGGGCGCTAGTGCCATCATTGAGCAAACTACAATAATGGAACACCCATCAGATCGCACTGTAGTGCTAAAACTCCGCAACCACGTTTAATTTCATCGCATCGCCACATACAACCATACAAATAGCCAACCACGCGGCGAATTGTCCGTGATCAACAGCGCCTTATACTTTCTATGAAACCGGCAAACTACGACGGAATTTTCGTGATCGTCATGTAGTGCTAACTTTTCTTTATTAGGAGCTTACCATGGACTAATTCTATTGCATCACACATAACGCTAAATCTCATTATATCTTAAGGGAATATACATGGGTTTTAAAACTACATTTACTTAGTGTCAAAAGCACAAATCTAACTCGCTTTGAAACTTCTAAAACTCTCTTTCAAATATTTTCTTTAGATTACTTCGAACTAACATATTCATTACCAACACATCAACCATATTTACATGAAACTGAAAGATCTTAAGGAAGTAACCACTTACCTTGAAGCCGCCACCCCCGTCAAGCTGCCTTAATAGGCTCGGATGTCGCCTCCCGTGTCTGCCACCGTAAAGCACACATTCTCATCATTACTAGTGACAAAAATTTCAATTCTCAACTATAAGGTCAAGAATCTCACTCAAGACTCATTTTTTCTATATATCCTCCTAACTTTGTTTACCAACCGAAGACTCTCTAATCCCATTTTTATGTAAAAGTTTTAGTTTTTGACCCTTTAGATCACCCCATGCAAGTCCGTTTAATTTCAAAGGCTTGAAACGAAAATTATATTTTACTCAAAACGGATACCCCATACCAGAGCGTGGTAGCACGTCGGTCCCGTTTCTTCGTTTCTTCTTTCCAGCCCGCTCACTTATATCACCTTTCAGTCACACGTAATTGTTTTTGCTTTCTTCACCATTTGAAGCTATGTTCTAAGGTTTTCTCCAATTGAATCACCCAATTTGAATCACCAAAACTCAAGTTATTGTATTTTATACTAGATTACTCAAATTGCATACAGACCTGGTACATGTTCGCTTTGAAATATTTCTCTGGAACTCGGGTTAAAATTTGTTTGAACTTCCTTCAGCTAACTTATTTCTAGAAGTCTATTTGACCCAGAAATTTTGAATCACTGAATTTGGATGAGTGTAACTCCACTTATGACCAAAATGACTGGATAACCATACCCAAAACAGAGCAAAATCACGAGTCGCACTATTCACCTCACCAGATTGGGAGCCTTAGAGCTACAATTTTCTCTTGGTCCCTTCTATACATTTGTAGCCCTATCTCTTTTGGTTCTTTACCAATTGGAATAAATTCATTTGGATGATTCTAACTTAATTTATAGCCAAAACAAAAATAAGGGTTTTACAAAAATTTTTGATAGCAATTCCTTTAAGAACCCAACATTCTCCTTGTTTTTTTTTACAACCAACTTCTCAAACCATTCTCAATAATCAACATGAGTCATTCAAACCACTCCATAACACTTGTATTGGTGGTTTGGAATCCATACAACAAAAACCCTAGGGTAAAATCTATGAACAAACTAAAGGTCCACCAATTCTTCTAAAACCCATATAAATATGATGATTCCATGTTTATTTTCCACCAATTGGGGTTTTAATTTCTCATAACCCATCACCCAAAAGGGTTTATGGATCTTTCCACAAAACCTAGACCAAAGGAGCAATCAATTTCATACCAAACCTTAATAATCTAATTACCAAGATCTCAAGGCAAACACATACCCGAATTTTTTTTCGACTTCTTCTCCTTCTCCTTCTTCTTCCTCCTCTTCCTCTTCCTTGCTCTTTCTCTCCTCTCCAAAACGTGGAGCCCTAGCCTTTGGAGACCAAAATGAGTTTGGTATTTTTGTTTTTCCCATTTTTATATTCTAATATTTCCTTTAATTGCCATCAAGTCCTTCATCCTTTAATTTTTCAAATCAATTTTGTTATTTAGATGGCCCATCTCTACTCACTTAATGGTTTTCTATCCTTTTTATGAATTACAATTCTTAACCCTTGTTCAAGTACTACAATTCCGGTTCCATAATTTATAATTTCCTAATTTCATTTCTAGAATATTACAATGTAACATTCTTAAGGTTCGTGATACGCCTCACAAGATCATGCACGTATAATTGGGACTCGGCCATAACTAATTTAGTCAACCTTAAATTGATAATTCTCTAAATTTACGAGAGTCCAATTAATCTAATGTAGAGATTTATTTTACCTCTCTAATCCATCTTTTTAACACTATGAGGTTAGTAGATCAAACCAGGCTTCATGTAAAGTATCATCAAAATAAACTCCCTCTAATACTCCTTCAAGAAGGATTCTCAAGACCCCATGCCTATAATGAAAAGGTACGGGAGAGTCCCGCCATGACAAGGCCCCAGCTCTTAAAGAAACCAACTTAACCCATCTGCCACCAACACAAAAATTTAGCAAGAGAGATGCAGCTGTACCAAATCTACCTCTCCTCCATTTAGAGCCAAACCTGTGCATTGTATGACCTTCATATAAGGAAATTCCAATTCATGTCATCGAAGGCTTCGATATCTAACAACTTGTGGTGATAAACTTTTTTTTTTTTTCTACCGTAGTCACGACTTTGTTTCATGACAGGAAGCATTTAAGATCTAATGCCCCTCCACAAAGGCGTTTTGAGCTTCTAAGACAACATTTCCCACTACATTCTTTAGACGATTGGACGACACCTTAGCAAGAAGCTTATAGAGGCTCCCAAGCAGGATTATAGGCCTTAAGTCCTTTAAATCCTCAACTCCACCCTTCTTTGGAATCAGAACCAAGGAAGTAGTGTTGAAACTCCTGGTTAAGGTCTGAAGCATAGCACTCCCAATAACTCCATAATCTCCTTGACAAACTACCAAGAATCTGCTAGAAAGCTTATGGAAACCACTTCTGGGCTTCCTTGGGGAGCCTTATCGCTCCTCCATTTCATTCAGTAATGAAAACTTTTCCTCCCTAAAGGAATTTACAAACCAGCATTAGTCTGTCTCAGCGAGAATGGCATCTTTAGATAAATTTTTAAATTCCCCTCCAATCTAGATTATCACACCAAGGGTTGAAAAGCATTAGAGATCCCTCTCTCATCTTACTCTCATAAGAGAATCACTCTTCGATTATGATTATCGCTACGTATTTTTTTGGTGAGAATTGGTCATATATAAGAGTCAGATTCGCCTCCCTTAATCAAGGTTTCCCTAGACTTTGTCCTCCGAATTTCTTCCAGAGTCCCAAAATTTGTAAGCATCCCGCACTCCCTTTATCCAAGACAGAGCTTTCTTCTTCCAAACAATCCTAAGCCTCCACTGAATTTAAAATAATTTCTTATTAACTCAAATTTCAATCAAACAATTTATGTTTCAGATTCCCTGAAAGGTAAGCCGATCTCCTTTCATTTTATGGAAAGAGTATAACTTGTTGGAACAAGCAACTCCACCAACCTATCAATAAGTCCTGAAACTCCTCCACTTTCAAATCCACATATCTCAAACAAGCTGTGGGTAAGACCTCTTTCTCACCCTTACAATCAAGTATGATAGAGTGGTCCAAGTGCCTAGGGAGTTTCAGCTTGCTCCACTTTCCATGATGATCCAAATCCAATCAATGAGACAAAAATCTATCCAAACAGCTTGGTTTTGAAAGAGGTAAAACCCCCACTTCAAGTGAAATTCCCACCTAACAACGGAAGATCGACCAACTCCAACTCATCAATGACCACTGAGAATCTTCTCATAGCGTGATTCAACCTTCCCATCCGACTGCGCTTATAGGGGAAGCGAATGATGTTGAAGTCACCCCCAACACACTGGGGGTACTCCCATAAGCCTCTAACTAGTCCAATTTCCTCCGAAAGAAGAAACATCTCAACCTTGGAAAGAGGACTACACACACTTGTGAAGATCGAGACAAACCATCCCTGTAACATTTTCAAGCAACACAAAATAGAAAGACCCACCACCTTGTTCAATTATTCAAACTCTTTTATCCTGGAAACTACTTGTGAACCCCTTGTGAAGTAAAGTGGTGTCCAAAGCTCCTAATCAAGAAGTTCCTAACCCAAGCTCCGAGCAACGCTTTAGACAACTCTTCTTAGCAAAGCTTTAATGAGTGAGTGGAGTCAAGTTTCAAGCAAAGGGAAAGGGGGCCACAGGCAGGATCAGTGTTAAATATGGGGTAGAGGGTGAATGACGCCTTACACCTGCAGAAGAGGAGAAGGGAGTTAGGATTTAAAAGCCATAAGGATGGAATGGGATGTGGATAGTAGTGGTGGCTTCATTGGGAGAATACGGAATAAAGGTGAGATTCTGCTAGAAAGGCATGTGGTGACGAACCATTAGAGACACTTTCCCATCAAGAGATGCGCTAGCTACCTCAAAGGAGGCTTGAGTGGTGGATATTTGGTGTGGTATGCTTCCCGCTGCACAATGTGGAGAGACTCCCACATGTTTAAAAGTGAGAGGAGTTCAGACGCTGAGGATGGAGCTGGTGACAGTGATGCAAAAGAAGAATTTTTCTATCAAGCGCTTGTATAAGAGCTGGAGCGAGAAGGCTTGTTTATTTTCTTTCTAAGGTATTTGGAAGTCGCCCCTTTAAAACTGGGGTTCTTTTCTTAGGAGGCTTCTTGGAGAAATTTTTAACCTTGGACATTATTCGAAGATGTAGATCACGTGCAAACAATCATATCTTCAGGAGGAGGAGAACCCTGTGGATCATATTATGTTATACCGCACTAGATGAGGGAGGCTTGGATACTCTGGTCTCACTCTTCGGAGTAAACTTTTTTTTTTTTTTGAACTCCATTCAATTTTGTATTATACTATATAGTATTTTGTTCTTATGGAGACTCGAACTCAGTCCCTTTCCTATGCCTCAATCTAACCTTTAAATCCACCAGTCAGCGCCCTCAATGGTCCAATCCGTGTGAGCTCGGGGTCTCTTCCTTTCATGGTGAAAGAGGTGTTGCTTAGCTAGCATGAGTCCTTTGAGTAGCGAAAGACAAAAGGTGTGGCGAACTCCGCTTCCTCAGGTCTCTTTTCGACGATGTGGTAGAAAGGAACGAAAGATTCAAAGTATGGAAAATGTTCTTGATAGGATTAAATTCATTTTTGTCTCAGATAACTGTGGTCGTGGTCTTGGCCTCGTGTTCATGAATCGTGTGGTCCTTCTTCTTTGTAGATTTTAGACAGTTAAGGTACCCTAAGGGCTTATTTTTTTCTTTTGTTCCCTTTTTTTCTTTTTTCTTTTCGTTAAATTGTAAGGCGCTGTGGTTGTTCTTATTCTTTGGTTAAATTTTTGTAAGGGCGCACAGGCCTTTGTATACCTTCAGATCTTAGGAATATATATATATATATATATATATATATATATATATATATATATATGGAGAGAAAGAGAGAGAGACAGAGATTCATTGATATCATGCGCTTTTTTTATTTTTTATATTAAAGGTAATACTTAATGGAATTCATGTTCGGTCCTTATCTTATATTTCAAAGGAGAAGCAAAGAGAAAGAGAAGTATCTGATGATGATGATGATGTGATGATGGAGTGTAGCTTCAACTCCACGTGGTTACCTTAGTTATGGTTTGATTCGGGCCCGTTTCAGGCATACAAACCGATCTCCCACCAATGAGTTTTTAGTTGTTCTTTGCTTTGGGTTGAATTGAAAACTTAAACGATGTTTTTAGCCGTAGGAATTGGTAAGAGGGCTTTGTGGGAGACTAAGTTTACAGAGAATGGTCCTCTAATTCAGTCTGGGTTCATTGATCGGGTCGGGATGTAAGTGGACTGAGGGGTTACTTTGTAAAGCTGCTGGGGTTGCTATTTCGCCGCTTGTCTCACTTTGTCACAACTTTAGGTCCTTCTAATATGCTTCTTTACTTATCAAAAAGAAAGGTCTCATGGATCGCTCCTACAAACAATAGTGTTCGATGTTTCCGTTAGTACTTCATGTCAATTGGCTGGATTGTGGGGTAGTTTTGTAATGGATCCAAATTTAATGTGCAAAATGCGAAACTAAGGCCTCGATATGTGGAAAGGAGAGTTGAGAACGAACATATCTTTCTTTTTTTCTCATCCATTCTCACAAAGTTAAGGATGATTTTGATATCGATTTTTACCCATTTCGCAGATGGATTTTTTTTTTTATTTTAACAGTTGTTTCTAAAATGTTCTCAAAAAAATAAAAATATAAAACTTCTTTCGATAAATTGTTTTTTAAATAGTTTCTTATTTTGATAATGTAAATTAAAAAAATTATAACTACAATCTATAATGCAAAATAAAGTGAGGCTATGGAGGAAAAAGCGAGTTTAAACTTCTCCGTCCGTACATGCTGTTCTCTTTACCATTGACAATTATCAACTCAAAAGAAGAGGTGAGGGGAGAACTCGGCTATTAATTTTGATTCATTTTTATTATGTCGGCTAAATCATATTCGTAGCAAAGGAATCATTAGTTAGTTCAGGAGTTTCAAGAGAGTGCAAACCCATTGCAGGAAGAGAGCCAGTCATTAGTTGCCTTGTTGTTCATCCTAAACTTGCTAGTAATCCTCTCTTTCTTATTCACGGCTTTGCTAAGCTCCACGTCAGCTGGTGTGTTTCTTCGTATGGAAAAGCTAAAGAAAATGCCTTAGAGGTTTGCCCATATGTCCAATCCGCTCTTAAACCTTTTTTTTTTTTAGTTCAAACATGCCCTCAGTTTCTTCCGTGGACACACTTATGCCCTGAAGTTTTTACTGTGGATACACTTATCCTCAGCTGACAGATACAAATAAGGCGCAATAATACATGCCACGTGGCATTCATATCACGTGCATTTTTGTTTATGTGACACAACCATCCACTGCACACGAAGACGACAACAATCACATGAGCACCAAGCCCGACGAGTAAATCACCGTATAACAATCAAGCACAAACCTATAACAACATACAAAATTAACAAGGACATAAAATATCCAAAATATCAAACTACCTCTAGACCTCCATAACAAATTCCTCCCAACTCCCGCACTCTTCCCTTCCCCTAGCCCCCACCTCACGCACTCACCCAACCTCCTTTCTTTTTTTTTTTTTTTCATTATTATTATTTTTTGAAATCAACATTCAGCCCCATTTTAAACATTTTAATTTTATAATTTGATAACATCTTGTTTTCATTATTTTAAAATGTACTTAATAAAAAAATTATTTTGCATCATTTATTCATTATTTTATTTTCTTTATTATATATTTGTTTTACTTAATAAATAAAGTAAAAATTCAAATTATAACATATAAATACATTCACCTATAGTAATAAATCAAGAAATTGAAGATTTTAAATATTTTAATATTATTATTTTATTTATAGTAATAAAAACCATGAAGATAATATCTGAATTATGTTATAAGGAAATATATGAATGATAATTAATTCTTATAAAAAGGAATGTTGGCCTTTGTAAAGTAAATAATTAGTCATTTTAAATAAAGAAGATTATATGCATTCAGTTCCCAAACACTTATAAATATTCTTCAGTTTGTATTTGACACATCAAAGTAAATGAGTATAAACATCATTCTCTTATTCGCCTACAGACTTCTTTCTCTAAATTTCTCTATGCCGTTTACAAACAACACGTTATCAACACGAATCGCTTCCGCTCATGTAAATTTAAATGATCTTATATATTTTAAATTTAAGTTTTATGTCAATTTTTGATTTTTTTATAGATTATCAAAATTTAGAAGAAAAGATTTGGTTATAAGTCAAAATCTTTATTATTTTTATCAATTTATTATATACTTTATTGTTATTATTTTTTCATATGTTAAAAGTTTAATTTTAATGTTAAATTCTCATAAAATTCGAAGTTTATGACATTTGATATTTGGGAAAAGAATTATCCATCTTGAATCAATGGGAAGCAAATAAACTATTAAATTTTGATGAAAAGTCATCAATTTAGTCCGATTAGTTTGAATTCGATTCCCGGCTTAATACAATATCATCCTAAATTTCAGGGCTGACAAGTAACGGTGCATGGAATGTGTTATTAGTTTATCGATCGCAAAGGCAAATGTTAGGTCGTGTCAATCGTGAGGTATCAAACTCGCCGACTAACTAACGAAACTGAGCAGCACTGAGGAGATCCGCCATGGAGAGAAGAGTAGAAGATACTACAAGAGGTGTACAGCACAAGTTTTTCCGCATCAGAATGTCAATAAAGATATTCGTCGAGAAAGGAGGCCGACTAGGTGGCAGAAACCTCAACACCTAGAAAATACTATAGCAAGCCATGGTCGTTGAGCGGTGAAGTGCTCAACAAGCTAAGCTACCAACTCCATCAACCCAAGGAGGATCATTACCAGAAATAATGTCATCAACATAACTAAAAGGTAAGTATGAGTCACCCTCTCTTGAAAATAAAAGGAAGTACTTATACTACATCAAGGAAGCCCAAGTGAAGTTAAGGTAAGAGAGTAATCGTTGTACCAAGCCTGAGAGCCCGTTGGAGACCCTTCCTATAAAGAGATTTCTTAAGTCTAAGGTGCATAATGGAGGATAATTAAAATCAATGAATCTAGGAGGTCGGATGACATAGACATCCTGTAAAATGTCCGATGGAGGGTGTTGTTGTTACTTGATTTAATACAGTTAGTGACTCAACCTCGAAAGCAACAAAGAAGGCTAAGAACCATGCTCTACGAGTAGGCTTAACCATAAATGAAGTATCATGATAGCCGTTGCTCACGTCAGAAAACCTATGTGCAATACGAAAACTTTGTGATGTTTAGTATTTGGTGTCATCTCAGCACGTTTAATATGAAACATCCACTGCGACTCAAATCCGCATTTTCAGGATATATGAGAAGGAATGATCACAAAGTACCATTCCGAAGAAGGCCATCAAATTCCTCGCATAGCATGTCTCCAAGAGGATGGTAAGAGTCGTGGAGAAATAGTATGAGGTTTGGTAAAACTCCAGGAGGCTCAAAGTGGACCAGCCCATATTTTGGATTTGATTCGAGCGAGTAATCATAAGATAGGTATTTGCAGATAGAGTAAGCAGGCGCAGCATCAAGATATGATATGGATAATTGGATCGCTAATAGACGGGGAATGTATTTTTCCATGAGAGGCAAAGTGATGAAGACTCTGTTAGAAGAATCAGTAGATGGTGTGATAGAGTTTATACGCGAGGGAGGAGCGCCTGACAAGACTGAACTATAAAGTGAGGTGAGGGAACAAAGATGAGACAAGAACGGAGGACTTAGACGAGGATGTAGAGGAAGTGCTAGAAAGTGGGAAGCATCTGACTTGAAAATTCAATATGACGTGACTCTATATGCAACTCTAAAAAGAAGAATCTAAACAATGGTAGGCACTTGAAAGTATGGGAGCAACTTAAGAAGACAATAATGGAGAAGAGCGGTGTGATAACTTGTGTGGAGAATAAGGTTGAAGCTAAGGATAACAAAGGCAATTTCAAACACGGTTAGTGATTAGGAGGTTAACCTAAGAGTTTTTCAAAGGAAGATAACATACCGCACTGTTTTTCAAATGGTATACAGATTTATAAGATAAAGGCGTGAGCAAAAACATATGACCAAGAAGAAAGTGAGAGATGCATGATGCAAAATAGTAAGACTAGTTTTGAATAATAAGGATGATGGCTATACATTAAGAGAAACCATTATATTCCTGTATGAGGAGGTGAGGTAAATGAGTTCCATGATAAAGCTCGTGAAGATATGAAGCAGTAAGAATTTGCCCCTTTATCACTATTATAAAGGTATAATTGAACAATTTAAAAAGTCAACAATTTTCTTATATGAATAAAAGTATCATGAATGCCATACTACGTTTGAGTGAATATAGGAACCATATATAACGAGTAAAGTGATCAACAAAAATAACAAATGAAAATCATCATTAAAGAATAGGGAAGTCCAAACATTAGAAAAATTAAATCTAAAGGAGCACAAAACAAGGGTAGAATCATAGAAAGGTAATTTAGACTCTTATGACATTTTGGGTATGAATTGTCAGGCTAATAAGAATTAAGAGATCCCGAAGAAATCAAGATTTGATTAGATTTAACAAACGGAAACTAACTTTATCGGATAAAATGACCTAAACGAGAATGCAAACAAAAAGTGTGACGCTTAACACTAGAGAAAGCAAGTAAAGGAGTCTCGTCAGCATAGATGCTGACCATACATAGACACCATCTTTAACTCAGTCCTGATGCATTAGGAGCCCCATGCGAAGGTCCTCGCTCTCAAGGGTATTGGGCAAAATCTATAACATAAATGCTAGTGAAACAAAGTCAGGGAAATAGAAATTCAAGTTTTTCATAGTAGAACACAAAGCACATTATCTAGCAGGAATTCCTGAGGAGACAAAAGTGAGAGTGAACTAATATGTGAGATAAAGAGACCAAGCTTCCATCACCAATTAAAATATCATGTCCCGATTGAATAATAAGAAAGGAGGCGCAGATTAGCAAGACATGGTGATAGCCTCGAGTCAAGAATCCTTTTAAGCAAATGGACCTTGACAAGTGTGAATATACTGCACAAGGAGCGTAATAGGCGGATGGTTTGAGGTACGAAAGTGATGTAAGAGCATTAGATTCCTTTGAGATACGAAAATGTTCTTAGCAATGTGACTTTGAACACACAAATTTGCATGTGTCGAGGTAGGACGATGGAGGAGATCAAGGTCGATGTTTACACAATGGCAGAGGAGGAAATATCCTCAAGGAAACAAATTCAGAATCATGAGGAATAATTGAATGTCGTACTAGGATCGATTTTCGGCACAAGCCATGTATGCTCTAATACCATAGAATTTTGGAGAACACATAATCTTCATTAATATTATTGAAGAAAATGAAATATGTATAAATCAAGTATTTAAACTATATAAATTACTTAAAAGAAAAATAAAATATAAAGATAACATGAAAACTAATTCATAAATGATAACGGAAAGAATTAAAAATAAAGATAAATATAAAGCTTAAAGATAATTATGAAAACTAAATTAAACATTTTAATAACTAATCCTTATCATTCTTCATCAAACATTTCACTTGCCAATCGACTATAGTTGTAAGATGAATATACGCTTTCTCCACTTTTCTATTTTACTTTAGGAGTTGGCTGAGTTATCCAAATCTAGATACATTTCTTTTAAATATAGGAATTTTCAATTTAATTACAAATGCTCTTCCCCGACTCCCGTACGGACAATCTAATGTCAAGGCATTCGATGGTAAGTAACTTAAGTTTGACATCTTGACACCCAACTTAATGCCATTACAAATGTTATTAAAAAAAAAAAAAAAAAAATACTAAAATAGGTTGAAACCAAATAATAATTCTTAAACTAGTGCGCTGGGGCTACATCAAGATATTATCAGCAATGTCACAAACTATCGACTACACATTATAATTTTTGTTAATGCTAAGAGTCATAGATTACTTATATTGAATTTTAAAAAATTACAATGTTGTGGTCATGACTAGGGTATTCACATAAAAAAATTCACACAATGCGAGTTAACACTGGCATTATGAATAAACTAATGTCATTTCAAGGACTACGATCGTGTTTAAAAATGATGATTTGAAATTACAACTCACTATCCAAATTACAACCAATTACTCATATCCAAATTACAAACCAATTCATCTAAAATGAACTAAATTGTATCCAAATTACAATCAAAACAAACTTTGATTCTTATGAGAGCAAACCAAGTTATATAAATATAAACACAACGTAATACAAACATAAATAGATATCAATGAGCTCTGCCACGGTGAGGCTTTGTCTTTCTCTCAGCAAGCCTATAATATGTCAATTAGATACCGAAGTATGTAATCCGAAATGGAGTCGATGAAGTCGATGGTGGAACAACTCATCGCTCACGTGGAGCGTGAGGTCAGCTTAGGTGTACGACTCCAACTTTGAAACGAGGTCAACCATTGTCATCACGGGAGGCAAATGCAAGTGATGCAAGAGGTTGCATGGTAACCATGGCCTTAAGGGTGGAGATGTTAGTGATAATTATGGGATGACATGTGAAGCGGAAGTCTCGGGGGGTGTTGTGGAATACTCGGGTGGTATGAAAGTCTTCGTGTGTGGAAGTCTCTGGGTGTAAATGGGCAGACGATGTATGGTGCCAACATCATCTTATCGTTAGAATGACCACAGCACAATTTAAAGCCAAACTATAACTCCCACCCACCTTCCCTCTCTCCTCGACTAGGATTGGTCATATCCCTAATTGTAGTGGATGACATAGAGGTTTGATGGATGGTCCATAATGACATAAATGTCTCCTCATCAGGTGCAAATAAATGCGATGGTCCTCTTCAATAAGGTAAACCGATTCAGCAATATGATGAATCTTAAAAAAAGCTTGAGGTAGCCCCATGAGATCTACTAGCAATGTCAACGATCTTAGAGATCTAGAAAAATGAAAAATTAAAATTCTTAACTTCTTTCCATTAAAAATTTGAAATATAATTGAGAATGTTGACTTACTACCAACAAGTGAGATGTTGTAAATTTTATTATGATGCCCATTGATCACAGGAGTGGCTGTAAGATCAAACGTAGTGCAATATGTCGGCTACCACTCCATATATGGATCATGGAAGTCCATAATACCAACCATAAAGGTGATGACTCGCATGCATAGCCCATAATGCAATGTATTGTAGCTTGATACGCTCAGACAACAGGGTCCTTGTCTCACACCAAGCTCCTACCTATCAAGGAAGATGGAGGTATCCCCGATGAAGCTTCGAACCGATGCAAGACTCACCTGCACAATGCTACAATTTGTTAGGTACAAAGTGTGTTTGATATATAAAAATTCGAGCAACCTAAGATACCTGTGAAGAGCACGGGCGCGACAGAAAATATGGACTAGAAAGTCCGGCTATTGTTCCCATGGGGAAGGTAGTTTAGATGGGATCAAGTACTGGTACTGATCCTTTCACTATCCGTTTATCGATTTTTGATGAACATATGATCAAACTAAAATATAGCTATATTAAAACAAATAGTAATTTGATCAATGTTAAGTTTTCCAAGGATAAGAATATTTAAAGATAAAACCAGGTTAGAAACAGTTGGTTACTCGACACGTTTTATCGTTTAATTTGATAAGTGCAACTTCTTATGCAAATGTATACTGCGGTTGCTCAAGGAATTATTATGAGGTTTCACTCGTGATCACCTCGATTTCACACTAACCCCCTATTCATCAAGAATTTTAGGCGATTAAATGTGATTTTTTTCTAAAGCATTTTATCCTTAGGTATCCTATTGGTCACCGCTATGTCCCTACAATAGGAAAATCCGAACTATGCTAGATTTGATCATCGCTAAGTCCCTACAAATCCAGCATAATGCCTAATTGACACTTTACCCTACGAATCTATTTAGTACTTAGCTTATTACTAATTTCCTAAATTTATTTGATTAGACTAAATTGAAATACATTGTGAAGAGTTAGTCAAGGCCCCTGGGCACTCAGCCTATCACTATGGAAGCCTCTAGGTCAATCTTCATTTTAGGGTTCCAAGAGCAAATCCTCCCAAATTACATTAAATTGATAGAATCACAATTCGAATTTGCACTACCTAGCATCAACACAATCACACATTCACAAAATTATTTTAAAATTATATAAACCAAACATTAATATCAATAACCAACTTAGGATAGCTTGTTCCTTTATTACAACCTCAAAATCATTCAAAATCAAGGATTGGGTGCACTAAAATAGAGAAATAGTTGAGAAAGGAACAAAGTTAGAAATACAAAACAATCAGAGATGAGATGCTCTCCAACTAGGTTCCAGGTTGCAAACACCCTTAAATGAACTGATTCTTCAAGTAAACTTTAGATCCAAAGGAAACCAACAAAAAAATATCAAACCCTAGAGGAAGAAACTCGAAAGTTCATGCCCTAACCTTAAAAATGCCGGCTTAATCAAGGTGAAATCATTGTGTATGTAGCTTCAAAATTAATAGAAATGGGTCAAAATTATCATAGTAGGTGGTCCATTGTCGTGATGTCGGGACATTATAGTATTAAGCTCCAATATTTTGCGAATTTTCATGTCGTATAACAATAAATTTTGATGTCGCATACGACTGAAGGCGGGTTCCAAGTCTTGGCCTCATGAGATGATGTCACGCATATCAACCGCTTTGATGTCGCGGGATGGCAAAGGGCTTCATCCGACCTTGGTCTTTAGACGGCTCGATGTTGCAACATCATAGGACTTGATGTCGCTATATGAAGTAGTCAGCTCTAGCTCGAGGATTTCATGTCGCACATAGGGCCTTCAACAACAACACTCAATTTCTTCCCACATTCTTGCCTCTTTGCTTAGGTTTTTCTTTCTACCAAGTAAGAGAGGGATTTGTTTGTATTTAAACTAAGTATAGGTGTGAATTTAACATCATAAGCTCAATAATTGTAAGAAATAAAGGCTCAAACAAGATACACCACAACTAACAAATACCCCAAACTTACCTTTTGCTTGTCCTACAAAGAAAATACACATTTTGAAGATAAAACAAACAAACTTGTTGAACTTAATGCGAAACACCTTGTGCTTATTCGCCTTGTGGATCAACCACCCACAACACAAAGAAAATTTCATAGATCTACCATAATGATTGACCACAATTAAACAAACTTGGGCCAAAGTCCTTCCAAAGATGAAGTCCTACCCTGTCAATTGCACTTAGATGGAATTAGAGAGCTAGAATTGATGGAGATCTCTTACTCATAAGGATGCTTCCATGACTTATGAGTGCATAATAACACAGGCTTGTTTAGGCCACTTATTCTCCACTCAATGTAGACAATTCTAAACTCTAGATCAAATAGGTCTTTATATAGCTTATAATGTATGGCTTAGGTAAATGGGTAGTTGAATAGATCACAGTTCATATTTACACAAAACATATTAAATTTTCTTTTCTTCAAGAGGAAGATCTACCATCCTCTCAAATTTATTTCATTATTGAATCTCTCTTAAGCTTCTCCCAAACTTAGCCTTATTCATCTTTTTATCACATAGTTATTCCCCCTAAACTTAGCCTATTTTCTACCATTTTCACAAGGAACACTAAAGATGCTTTATTCTTTCATGGATTTAAGAAATGGAGATACAATGTTCAACCCCTGCTTTCACCCACCCCATGTAACAGCCAGGTCAACAACTCTTAGACCAGCTTGGTCTGGGTACAGGTTTTAAAACACCCCTACAAACTTAATCACTGCAGGGAAGGCTATGAGGTTAAATTTAATCCTCCTGATGAGTCCAACCTATATATTTTTAAGTCCATTCTTCTTATTGAATATTTTAGGCTTAAAGGTTCCATTCATACAATATGAAATATTTTACTAAATTTGTGTTTTTATGTGTTTAATGCAATAAAAGTAGAAAAGAAAGAAAAAGTAGCAAAATTCAGTTAAAAATGAGCAAGGCAACAAGAATGCAAATTGTCATAACAAAGTGAGCAGTGTTGCAACAATTGAGCCTCTATCACAACAAAAAAAAAAAAAAATCATGAAGAACAATCGAAAGAATGTCGATATTTCAAAACTCAAATTTCTGCGACATAAATTGAGAAGAATGCTTGAAGACAAGTCAGTTTGTAGTGATAATTAAAACCTACCACGACATATTATTAAGAAGAAAGAAACAACTTTTGTCGTGACATTTCATATCTCTCACACGACACAATATGAAGGTCGAAGATAGAAAATTTATCGCTGACATCACGTACCTCGCTGCTACAATAAAGCAGAAGGACTCTCGATGTGAAATGAAAATGTCAAGACACGGAAATAATTGTCATGACAAAAAGAGGAGCAAATGAGAAAGCTATTGTCTCGACGTAGAACCCTTTGTAGAGACAAAAGCTGATAATAGTTCACTGCGATGTAAAGGAACTTTGTCGCAACATAGTTTCTTTTATCGCGATAAAACTTTTCAGAAATCAACAACATAGGCAAAGATGAATGTCACGACAATTCAAGTTATGCCGCGAAAATGATTAGATGGAGTCAGTGAAAGTAGGTCGTGACACTGAAAAGTCTGTCGCGACGCAAATTGAGTAAAGAGGAGGAAGAACTTTGTCGCAATAATGAAATCTATGATGCGACATTAGTTTAAGATGAATGTTAAGCTGCTATGTCGCGACAAGCTTAAGACAAAGGCCAAGGACAAAGAAGGCCCAGTTATGTCGTGACATTCATTTACTATGTCGCGACAAACAATTCAAAGGCCTACATTGAAGACATAAGCAGGCTTTGTCGCAACATGCTCACAACAAAGCTAAAGACCAAGACAGTTGCTGCAATGTCGCGACATAGACTAACTATGTCTCGACATTGATTAGTACCTAAAAAGTGCTATTTTGAGTCCTATTTAAGATAGGTTTTGAGTGCTTTTTGCATACTAATCATATTAATTAAGTCGATTGGACATAAAAGTGTGTCCGATTAGTACTAATGATTTTGTTTCGAGGTTGTTTTGATGCTTTGCGTTTTGTGAACCTCCACTATCATATCAAGCTCGCATCGTAATCAAGGATGTTTTATGCTGAGTTTGTATGAATTCCTACAATTTCATCGTCGATGAAGAAATGTCGAAATGGAGGTGAAGAAATACAAACTGACAGCAAAGAAGTAAAGAAGTTGAACAAAGGATTTCACTATGGCATAGCTTGGGTTTTGCAAGGATTGCGAAATTTTCGCAATGGTACGAAAAATTTCGCAGCTCCCAGCTTAAAATTTCCTCTATGCCATATTTCGCCATGATAGCTGCCTTGTTATCATAGCTTAAATTTTTGCTAAGATAGCTAAATTACCATGCATAGCTTAAAATGTCGCTCTCTTTGCGGATCCAAACGATCTCGCTTTTGTGTAATTCCCATTTCGCCTCAACGTAATCATATTTGCTTTGCTATTTTAGTATTTCACATCTCTGTAAGGCTATATAAGCCACTTTATAACATTTTGTAACCCTAACTTTTGCTAACTTTTGCTAACTTTCAATCCATCGCAGCCTTTTCCTCTTTTGGTCCTGGGGCTTTTCTCTTTCTCTCTTCTTTCTCTCATTTTCTCGGCTTCTCAAACACACCCTTTGAGGATGACAACTCAAAGGATGTTTGGCTAAGCCTCAAAACCTTGAAGAGGAGGGTTGCTAGGTTGGTTAATGGTTTGGTGTGTGTTCCTCTGTTTTAAATGAAGCAGGTACTGCATTTATGTGTTTCAAACTTTCCAAACTAGCAGCTTAACGCTATTTGGCACGTATTTCCTTTCGGGTCATCACTTGACATGCTTCGTGGTTCGCTTGTATTCTTAATGGTAGATACACTGACATCCATTAGATGTCATTTACGAGCCACTGAAAGTAGGTTAAATGCTTGGTTTTCAACTGCAGAAACATTAAATGTTCAGTAAATGCTATGGTTAAACTAGGAATGGTTTAAGGGTTGGTTTTTAAAGTTAAACAAAGATCCTCGTTTCTTTGCCATGACCAGGCGTCATTTGCCCTACGCGAGGAAATAACCCGAGGACACCTTTATAACCTCATCGACCAATCTAGTGACCCAAGCCTTCAAGGTCTCCATTCCACACCTTATTTTAAACTGTTTCAGTTAGCCTAGTGACAACAACACCCATTATTTTTAATGCAAATCCGAAAGTCCAAATGAAAGCCTCACCATTTTGAATCATGATACAAATCATTTGTAAGATGAAAACCCATCCCTGTGTTCGACCCTAGACCACTATATTGTAGTAGCTTGACTACTAAGAAGAGGGAATATAGGGATACAAATTTTTGTTGACTCCGATCACCCTATTGTGGCACTAATCAAATGGCGTCGCCGATGGTGCCAAACTACAAGATGATGAGTTGATCCGGCATTTGTAATCCTCATTACAAGTATCGTGACCTTTAAACTTTTTGATTTTCATTGTTTAGAATTTCAGTTTTTTTTACTTAGCATTCACTGCTGGGTTGTTTTTACCATTACAGTCATTTTTTAATTTGGCTAACACTAATCTTTTTGGCAAGCCTTGTTTGTGTTCCTGCTTGTCCCATTTTGTGTTACGTGTGTTTATGCATCACCGAATGTAGACATTTCGTGTAGATCGCAAAGAGTCAGACACCAACCGATCAAGGCTAGAAGTCAAGCAGCACAAGTGGAGCAAATGGACTCTCTACCCGAGGAACAACAGTCAACAAGGCCCAGATCCAACAACATATAGGTCAATGAGGGATCACATACACCCCCTTAGGGTGAGTGCACCTTCTTGCATCATACCACCCGCCGATGATGTGGCTAGCACTTATTCGTGCCCCTGCTTCCCACATTTCATGGTATGGAAAATGAAAATCCTTACACCCATATACGGGATTTTGAGGAAGTGTGCATAACTTTTAAGGAGGGTGTAACCGATATGGATTTGATGAAGTTGAAGGCATTCCCATTGATGAGCTTAAAAGTCATCTATTTTTAGTCCATTTTTCTGTTGATTTTAATGTAAAAAGGAATAATTAAGATGCAGAAATATGAAGAAACTCACCAAATTTGTTAATTGCAGGAAGTATAAAAGAAAGAAGAAAATGCAGTGGAAAAATGCAAGAATCAAGTGGAGTAAAATGCAAAATAGCAGAAAATGAAAGCAACCGCGAACTAATGCTAAATCTTTGGGGGTTACACAATCCAAAGATTTAGGTCGCGACATCAGAAAATCAAGGAAATTTACAGTCGTGATGGATCAGCAAGATAGGCAGCTGAGGATTAAGCAAAAACATAAGAAGTGATGTCGCGACAACATAGTAAAGTCGCAACAAAGGCTGAGGTCGCGACGTGAGATCGAGGTCGCTATTACGACTTGCTCGCTTGAAAGCCATAAAGAATGAATCAAGAAACAAGGACGTGAGATTGATGTCGCTGGCATCAGAACCCCGGGCTGAAACCTGCAGAGTAAAGCCGATGTCCCTATTACGAGATCGATGTCGCGACACTACGAAGGACCAGTTCAAAGCTGCAGAGCCATGAAGTGATGTCGCGACAAGATATTGATGTCGCGACATCAGGAACGAACAGTTGAGACCTGTGGAGTCATGAGCTGATTTCGCGACAAGGGATGGATGTCACGACAACAGGAACCATCAAGTGAAAACCTCAGAGCCATAAGGTGATGTCGCGACAAGAGATTGATGTCGCGACACCTGAAGACAAGTTGAATGTTGTAGAAGACTTGAGCTGAGGTCGCGACAACATAACGATGTCGCGACATCAGGAGAGACCAATTGAAACCTGCGAAAGCATAAGCTGAGGTCGCGATGTGAGATCGAGGTCACGACATCAGAAATTATCAGTTGAAACCTGCAAGGGCAAGAAGTGATGTCGCAAAGTGAGATTGATGCCCCACGCCGAACACCAACGGCTACCAAGACTTAAGCTGATGTCACAAGTGAGATCGACACAAACAAGATGGATGATGTCGCGACAAGGGAGTCAAGTCACACCTGAACATTAATACGCCAACCCACTTTGAAATCCACAAAACCGCATTGGGATTAGGGGCCCAACCGGGAAACCCTATAATACGCGCTACCCACCATAAAAGTAGCTTGGATAAGTAATAATGCACGAGAGGGGTTCCGGGCAAATTCAAGGCTCATTTTTCTTTATTTTTAGTTTCTTTTCTTTTCTTTTTCTTTTCTTCAATGTTGATATTAGGAGATTAGATTAGATTTATCGCTTTAGTTTTCATTTTATTTTCTCGAATTGGATATTATGTTTCGAGCAAGAGTCGAACGTGCACTTTCTTTCAAATTACTACCTGAAATCTTGAAGTTCGCACAATTTCGAAATTCGACTTCAGCTTCATTTGCGCTATTCTTGCGATCGTAGGAATGTCATGGGGTGTAATTCAAGAATTAAGGAATCCAACTTCCATTAAGTGGAATGCTATAGTCAAATTATCTTTCCAGTAGTCAAGCTCTCCAAAGCAGCCTCTTGAATTTTTAGCTTATGAATTTACTCGTGTCGGGTTTATCAAGCGATCCGAATATCGCTCTTATACCCGTTATAAGATTTGTCTCATTGCTCGATTTCAAGGAGGCCCCGAAAGGACACAGAGAAGGCGCCCCTAAGAGTTATGAACAATTGCTTGAAGTTGGGTATATTAACCTCGCTTATTTGAGACGAATGAGCTTTGCAAGTTTACTCGATAAATCTCTTCCTCACTTGAAATCAAGCAAGAGTTGAATGAAAGTATCAATTTAAACAAGGTAGAGTTCACCTCAATTCGAACATGAGGCCGATCCCGTGTTAGCCGAGTTCTAATCAAGGAGAGAGGATGATCTATTCTAATTTTGAGGAAGAGCATCCCGAAGTTGTATATCCTTGCTCGACCGATAACTTAGAGCTAAGGTTTACAATTCATAAAATGGGTAAGAAGTATTGCAAAAGAAAATACCTGTGATTATGAAGTCCTTTAAAAGTAGTTATCTCATTCCCTGCCTTGGAAAGAATCAGAAAAATTAGATAATGAAATGCTGAAAGTGCGTGGAGAGATCCAAATTTTTATCGCTAAACGCCGGGACAAGATTTTAAAATCCGAATATTCAAGAAGTTTATCGCCTTAACTACGTGAATCGATACTCACAATAGCATTAATACTTCGATGTCCTCCGAAAGATAATTATTCGCCCCATTTGTTTTCTAACTATTCTTACTTTATTCTTTATATTCAGCTTATTTTGATTGCTCATTTACTTACTGTTAGTATAATTTCTGGGGTTTCTGTCGGATTCCATCATTTTATTTGATCTCGCACTTTCGAGATCTCTCGTGGGATCGACATCCGGACTTAAATCCAATTTATTACTTGCTCCACTGCACTTATAGTGATATTAGGCCAAAAACCAATATTGAAAATGATTTATTCTAGAGGTGTTTTTGGTCCCATCAACAAGTTTTATGGCGCCTTGCCGGGGATTAGACAATAGTCCTTGGTAATAACGTCAGAATTTGTGTATATGTGTTTTGGTTCACAACAAGTTTTATGGCGCCTCACATGATTGAAAGAATTCAAGAATCAATATTCATGAAAGATGAAATACTAATTTGAACATTTTAAAGAAAAGAACAAAATAGTTTTTTTCAGCAAGGGTTATTTTTAGCCACTAAACTTTAACAAACCATATTGAAAATATTTGTCGACCAAACTAATCCTATTAATGTGAAGTGTGTTTTGATTTCGTGTGGGACAAAATTTAAATGCAGCATAGGAAACAGAATCGATCCGATTCCAAATAACACTTTAAAATAGAGAGGACAATTCGAAGCTTGAGAAAGACAAAGAAGGCAAGTAAAACTCAACCATGGCGCATGAAAGCAAGGTGTGATCAGATGAGGTACATACAGAGAAGCTAGAAGACCCTCCACCGACAACGGAGGACTCTCTCGGAGACCAATTATACAAGATGAATACTAAAGAATCACAAACTTGCGCTGGATGCTAATAATTTTGAACCTAAGCCAAGACTGATTACAATGGTCCAACAAAGATCGGGCCATCGGGTCATCCCACCGAAGATCCAAACGAGCACTGAAGATTCCCAGATGGCTAATACAAAGGAAGGGGAATGGGGTGGCAGACCAGAAGTCATAAACCCGCACCTATTCCCATTCTAAGAGATACAAGTATCACATGGTATGAATTCCTTACCATATGGTTCCTCGTTGGATACTGAGAAATTAGCAGAGGCCTACTAGTAGATTCTTTCCCCAAATTTCTCACCACAAAGAAGGAGGGAAATATCAGGTTCCAACAGGGGAAGATGAAAGCCTATACGTAGTTTGGGAAAGATTCAAACTGTTGTCGGAAGATGCCCAATGCATGATAGATCCGAAGACCGGGATGGACATTGTATATCATGCCTTGAATGATATATCAAAAAGGATCATGAGCCATGGCTGGAGCATTCAAAACGAAAAAGCCGCTGAAGAGGCAAAAGAGCCATTGAAGACCTGCTAGAATGTATATGAAACTCACCGAAGCCAAGAGGAAACAAAGAGAGGAAAAGGGGATCATGGAGCCGAAAGCAAGATGACAGCTATGGAAGCCAAGTTGATGCCATTATACGTGTTGACAAGCAAGAAAGAAAGACACACACCGCTTCATGAAATCGAGCAATCGAAAAGAGAGTTATTGAAGGGAAGTGCCGAGAGGGCAATCAAGAACGATTCTATGATGTCGAAGAGGTTAATTATTTGGGTGAGCCAAGAGCTACTCATTTCAAACCCAACACTAACCTCGCAAAGACATTACCACTCAAAGACCGAGGAACCATGAGATTTTCTCTTATGGTGGAGGGCTTCACAAGGCCCAAGGCATGGACGTAACCCTCCACATGGTTATCAACAAACCACCAAGGTTCCGTAAAGAATACAGCTAAAGAAGGAATGAACACAATGAATATCGTGGTCTGAGGAGGGCCTAATCTTTTGAAGAACGTATGTCGCAGCCATGGGGTGATAATAAGAAGTTGTTTGAACCTCCATGAACAAAGTTTGCAGAGTTGGAAGCAACAATACCAATTCCTCAAATTTTTCGTAACACCACCAATGCATCCCCGAAGAACCTGAGACACAAGTAGGCGCCTGGCCCCAACCCCAAGAAACTGTGAGAGGAAAGATGCCTTCCAAGTGACACAAGGAAGAACCCAAAGATCGCATGGTCAGGCAAATTAGGAGTGGGAAGGAGTTAGAAGAGATGAAAGAAAAAGATGACAACAACAAAGAAGTAGCAAGACCAGAAGGGGAAGAGGAACTGGAGAATGAAAAAGAAAGAGTAGAAAGGAAGAACATCCAAGAATCAAAGCCTGCAGTCCCATTTCCACAAAGACTACAGAAGTCAAGGATGGAGGAGCAGTTTGCAAGGTTCTTGAAAACCTTCCGTGGGCCGGAGATAAGTATGCCTTTTATCAAGTGGTAACTCAAATGCCACTCTATGCAAAATTCTCTCAAGGACATACTGAGCAAGGAAAAGAAAATAGTAGATGAAGGAATA
The DNA here is from genome assembly GCA_016808115.1 of Tetrastigma voinierianum. Lineage (NCBI taxonomy): Eukaryota > Viridiplantae > Streptophyta > Magnoliopsida > Vitales > Vitaceae > Tetrastigma > Tetrastigma voinierianum. The sequence continues at coordinate 24,591 of JAEQBH010000444.1, read as the reverse complement.
GTGAATCTCACCACACTTATAGCAAGAATCGAAGGAACCACGCAAAGATGAAGGACCTGTGGAGTTTCACACCTTTGTATTGTCGAGGAATCAATTCCAGAAGCTCTCTCAGGATCAGAGCTAGTATCAATTTGATGCCTCTTTCTGTTGCCAAGAAACTAAGTTTGGGGGAGCTTACTCCCACAACTGTTACTCTTCAAATGGCAGACAGATCGATGGTAAAACCTGAAGGAGTCATTGAAGATGTACTGGTCACTGTTGGGAAGTTTGTTTTCCCAGTAGACTTCATCATTCGACATGGAAGAAGATTCTCATACCCCTGCTGGTCGGGAAGACCATTCCTAGTTACTGGAGCTGCCCTGATTGACATGTAAAAGGGAGTTCTTACATTGAGGGTTGGAGAAGAAGCAGCTGTTTTTAACTTGATAAAAAGTATGAAAAATATAGACAGAGACAAGGAAAGTTGCAATGTAGCTGATTTCGTCTATACCTCCAATCCCGATGTTAACAATGACGTAACACTCCAGTTTTTATCAATGAAAAGAGATGAATTTCCAAAGATAATCAAGATGTCTATTCCGAATTTCCATACGCCAGCTTTAATTCTATAGAAACTCGTGTTGAGCTTAGCTAAAAATTAAACTATAATGGGGGAAAAATATTGAAAAGTGGAAATTCATCAAGAAACCAAGATGCATGACTAGTTTTTGAAGAAGGCCATGTCATTTAAAGTATGCTTACTAGAACTACCAAGAAAAGACCAGCTGGATCATTTCATGCATCTGATCATGAGGAACAAAGATTGCGTAAAATATTACAAGATAAGAATCGCTACTGTCAATTGAAGAGTCAAGAGACACCATCAATTTGCATGCATAAGATTCTCGCTAGAAGAGACTTCAAACCATCTCGTGAACACCAAAGGAGACTCGAATCCAAAGATGAAGGAAGTAGCCGAAGGAGGTACTCAAATTGCTGAACGCCGGTTTTATCTATGTTATTTTCAAATTACCCTCGGTAAGCCCACCATGTGGTTCCAAAGAAAGGGGGTTTATCAGATCGAAATGAAACGAATTGATCTCCAACAAGAACAAGGATGCGATGGAGGGTATGCATTGATTACAGAGTCAACACGCCCAACGTAAAAGATCATTTCCTTGCCTTTCATTGATCGATAAGTTGGACAAAGAGTGATGACACTACTTTGTTTTCGATGGGTATTCGTGATACAATCAGATTGCTATTGCACTCGAGGATCAAGAGAAGACTACATTCACATGCCCTTATGGTACCTTTGCTTCGTATGATGCCATTTGGGCTATGTAATGCCCTACATTCAAGAGTAAATGATGTCCATATTCTCGCATTCGTTATTAGCGATGGAAATTTTCATGGATGACTTTATCAGGTATGGATCCAATGATCAATGCTTAAACACCGGGAAAACAAGATTTCAAAGATGCCAGCACAAAACAGCCTAGTAATCGACTGGGAAAAATGCCATTTTATGGTGACTAAGGAATTGCTTCGGGCATAAAAATTTCTCAAGCATCGGACTAGAAGTCGACCGTCCAAGGTATCCATTATCAAACTCTTGCACCAATGCATCACAAGAAAAGGAGTAAGAAGCTTCTTGGGGCATAGCCGGATTTTACGTGAGATTCATCAAAGACTTTTTCAAAATAGCCGTAATTCACTATGACATCAGAAAAAGATATAAGGTTCAATTTTGATGACTCCTGCAAGGATGCTTTTGACAAAATCAAGATCAAATTGGTACAAGCACCTATAATGGCTGCACCGTATCGGGATCAGATTTGAAATAATGTGTGATGCCGTTGATTTTGCAGGAGTCAAAGAAAAAGAGAAAGTATTCAGGCCATATACTATGCTAGTAAGACCTTCAATGAAGCACAAGAGAACTACTCAACAACCGGTAAGGAGATGCTAGCCATAGTATTTGCTTTCAGAAAAATTCTAGGCAATACATTTTAGGATCCCATGTAATTCACACTGATCACGCAGCAATCAAATACTTGATGTCAAAATGTTAAGCCAAGATTGATTGATATGTGGGTGTCACAAGGCAGGAGTTTGATTTGGAAATCAAGGATAAAAGGATGTGACAATGTGATAGCCGATCACTGTCAAGAGTAGAAAGAAGTAAAGTTGATGAAGAAGAAAATGTGATGTTAACAGAGAACTTCCCGTGACGAAAGGCAATTGTTTAAGGTTTCCTTCCAACTTCCATGGTATGTCGACATTGTGAATTATCCGCTTGTGGAGTAATGCCTTCTCGCACCATTTACCAAATGTAAGAGGAAACTCAAAACTGGACAAATAGATGTTATATTTGGGATGACCCTAATTATTATTCAAAAGAGGTGCCGAGATGATAATAAAGAAGATAAGCGAAAGTAAACAAGGCAACATTTTAAAATGAATGCCATGCATCACCATATGGGGACATTTTCTATAGCACGCCTCACAAGATACCTAATCAGATTTTATCGTCCACCTCAGAGATCATGTCATGGGTTAAATTGTGTGTGATAGATGCCAAAGGATAGGAAATATCGGCCAGCCAGAATGAAATGCCCCTAAAAGGTATTATGGTGATACAAATTTACGTATGGAATAGATTTTATGGGACCCTTCATTCATCATTTGGAAATCATACATACGAAGCAAAGATTACGTTTCAAATGGGTGGAAGCAAGGGTTTGTCCAAGGAATGATGCTAATACTGCTGTGAGTTTTTGCAAAAGAATATTTTGAGCATTTGGAACACCCAGAACTATCATTAGTGATGGGGAACCCACTTTGCAAACAAATCTTGAAACCTATGAGCGTATGGATCAAGACAATGAGTTTAGCTTATCATCCCCGTGATCACGGACGCGTAAATTTCCAACGTGGGAGATCAAAAGAATACTTTGAAAAGACTGCGGAGCTCGCAGAAGGATTGGTCTTCCAAACTTGATGATGCACCACATAGATCGCATACAAACCCCCATCGAATGTCCCCATACGTAGTTGTTTTCGCAAACCATGTCATCTACCTCTTTTGCACTAGAATACAAGGCAATGTGGGTCATAAAGAAGTTAAACTTCTCGATTACAGGCCGCAAGGAAAGAAAGATTACTCCAACCGTTCGAACCGAAGAACTGAGAAATGAAGCCTATGATAATGCTAGAATATACAAAGACAAGATAAAGAAATGGCATGATCGTGAGAATTTTTGAGAAAAGAGTTCGTGAGAAGGGAAATGTGTCTCTCACTGCTTAATTCTAGTCGAAATTGTTTCCAGGAAATTAAAATCCACTGGAGGGCTACAACACATGGTGTCAGGCATTACATTTGGAGCAAGTGACACCGAGGACTCAATGGCGAAGAATTCATGTCAATGGACAAAGGTTAAAGCATTATCTAAACAGGAAGAGGAAAATGAAGAACTCCAACCTGGGTTCTCGAGGAAAGTTAAGAAGTACCACAACAAAGAAGTCTAGCCAAGGACTCAAAACTGAAAGCAGCCTAATGGGAGGCAACCCATAAGGATTTACTTTTGTTTTTAAGTTTTGAATTATTTTTCTTTTTAACTAAGCTAATTAGGTCGATTTGTTTTTATAAGATAATTACCTTTAGAAATCGATTGTAGTTTAATTGATTTTTCTGATTATTAAGCTTCTGCAAAGTTCAAGGACATGAATGGCAAGGCAATCACAGGAACATTTTCAGCAACTTGTAGAGAAGTCACAACATGAGGAAAAGGGGAGTAACCTTAACCTTAACCTGATTCTGTAGATATACTCTGAATTGTTGGTTAAATTTTGTCGAGATGCCGTAAGTAATGTCTAAAAGGGTTAGAGCAATAAGAAAAAAAAAGGTTCTTTGAGGTCATCGAAGTCAGGCCTAGTCGCGATGTAAAGGTTATGTCGCTACATAAGTGATGTCGAATAAACATTGATGTCGCGGACTGCTTTGAAAAGGCAACTAATGAGTATTGAAGGAAGAGGTATATGTCGACACCACCAGGAAGTCGCGACAGAATTGCTCAAAATGGAAAAGGATGTCGCAACATCAAACAATTCCTTAAACTCCTAGTTGGCCGCGACATCCTAAGTGTGTCGCGACATAAAAAGCGACAGGTGCCAACTGCTCACTTTAAAAAGCCCTAAATTCAATGACCTCAAATAAAAAGACGCGGAAATTGAAGTCGCGATGTGTTTTTAATGAAGCATTAATTAGCCCACAAACATTGATTGAATTGCAACTGTTGGAAACTTTCTCATTCACTCCAACCCACATAGCTATTCACCTTCTTCCTCCTTCTGAATCTCAACCCCTGAAAACCCTAGCTTTCCAAACCTTCTGAAAAGCTTGTCTTCCGTTTCCAATGGCTGAAATTCCCAACCTAATCCCTAACCTAGACGAGATTATGAGGAACATGAATAAATCGGTTAAGAAACTCGCCAAGAAGAACTAGATGAGATTCGCTGTGAAGAACAAAGGTGAGAGGTGCCATTTAAACACCAAGCTTCGGCAACTTCTCAAGAAAGAGCAGAAAAGGGAAAGAGAAAGATGAGAGAAGAAGAAGAAGAAGTAGAAGATTTCGTGTCGTATCTAAGCGCATTCTGGAAGAAATATTATGCTAACAAGGGTTTCGTCGCAGAGAGGATTCAAAAAACCCCGTTAATTTTCAAGGAGATGATAGAGGAGAGAGATGGAGAGCTTCTCCGCGACACCAAAATCAGGTATACAAAGACCGGTGTAAGAGTTTTATTCAAATTTAGGAAGGGCTGACGAGGCGGTTTATGTTAGAGGAGTCTAGGTTTCATATGAAGCTAAGGCCATCAACGAGGCCTATGGCATAGCAATGCATAAACATGGTTCCAAATTCAAGAAACTTTTGGAAAAACCAGATTTTGAGAAGATTGCCAAGAAGCTCACTAATCCAGAAGGTGCGCCTAAAACCAAGGAGAAGGAATGCCAAGAACATTGAACAAGCCTGCATCAAGAGGCTAAGGTATGGTTTTACTTTCCCGGCTTCTCGTTGTTCCAACAAAACATGTGTGCACAAAGGAGAGAACAAGAAGTCGGTGGTCACGCATGCCATCCTAAAGGGATACAAGATCAATATAGGAGTTGTCATAGAGAATTCCATCATGAGGTATCGCGAAGGAACAAAGAGGTCTTATTCTCACCCAAGAACAATCAATGCTCTATGCTTCAAGGTCAGTAAAGGAATTCAAACTTAAGAAGAAATACTCAGAAGCCACCACTCCTTCGACAGAGTAAGCAAAGGACCAAGAAACCAGGAAGAAAAGGGGGAGTACTCGGGTGGAAGAACAGATGCAAGTCCAAGTCGAAGAACCACGTAAAGGAGACTCGTAGGGTTGTCGATCAGGAGCGAAAGCACCCGTAAAACTCACCCGGCCAAATAATGATTATGCGGTTTGCAAGACACCGGCGGGCAAGATGAAGGCAGCCCAATAGACTTCTCCATCCTCTTAGCCAGCTTCTCCTCCCGCAGTAACGTAAACTTCCAACATGGAGAAAGCTCAAGGGGAGCAATAAGAGAACGCCGGAGACAGGTTTCAATTCCATGCAGAAGAGAATAGATGAAAGAGAGAAGGAGTGGAAACTACAGCAGGAATTCAGAGAAAGCATTTATGAAAAAGAATTGAAAAGAAGAGACCAGCAATGGGAGGAAGAGCTAACAGAAAGAAAAGGAGCATGAAGTGAGCCACAAATGGGAGAACAAAGAAAGGAAAGAGTCAACGCATGGAAAAATTTCAAGCAAAGAAGGGAAGAGTTTAAGAAAGAAATGAAGGAAAGAGATCACAATCTGCTACGTAAACTCAAACTCAACATGAAGCCTTTATAATTGTGTCCCAGCTGAGGTGATTTCAACTCTTAAACTCGATAAAGAAAAGAGATACGGTATCAGGAAGCCAAATTTGGAGCAAATCAAGGATTCAAGTTTTATACAAGTCTCTACAGAAAGATTTCGAGAATAGATTGGATGATAGAGACAAGAAGCAAAAAGATACAGAATCCTACAGGCAAAAAGAATGGCTGGAAAACTTAGATCTGATTAACAACAATCTTGCCAAATTCCTAGAGGTTATGACTGAAATGGAGAATACAATGAATGGCTTGGGAAAGATAGATGAGTCGGCAACAAAAGGTTGATCTCTCTAATGATTTTCATTGAAGAACAAATGGAGAAGGAAACCAAGAAGAGAAAGAAAAGAAGAGAAATGAAAATTCTCACTCCCAAATTACTTAGGTACATTAGACCTAGATCCCCCCAACATCTTTGCTCCTGGCTATTTCAAAAGAAAAAAATAGACCTTCTCCCTGCCTAACTTTCATTACCATCCTTATCCCATACTGTGTATCCAATTGCTGCAATTGAATCAGTAATAAAATGAGAAATTTAAGTTGAATTGTTGTGTGCTATTTTGAATTTGTTTGATTCAATGTTGTGTTGCTTTGTGGTTGCATGATTAGGAAATTAAAGTAGAAATTAGTTCCGTATCAAAACGCCAGTTACAATGAGTCGATCAATGAAGCGCTTAGATTAGAATGATCTGAATGTAGAATAAGGGCCAATGAATACAAACTTTGATTGAAAACACAAGGTAAAAGTTACTTAAGTCTAACTGATAAGTTCATCAGGAAGGTAATACAATAGAAGGAACAAACAAATTTTTGAGTTCGTGGTATGAACAATAAGTCAAGGAACCCGTTGAATATCAATTAATTTAAATACTCACCAACAAAAATGAGTCAAGGTAATTCTATGGTTAGTCACAACCTGCTCAAACCAAATTCTAGAATTTGTTAGATTATTGGTCGAGGCGTAAACTTCAGGGTGATACAAATGACAAGAGATGATGCTATTCTTGGATAGTTTCAATATTTTAATATCCTACCATAGCCGATGCATATACCTTTAGTTCCGTAAATTTGGAAATAAATGTTTAGTTATTCAAAAATAACCACGGAAACCCCAACCCATTCTCTAAATCAATCCTTCAAGAAAGAACCTATGATTACCCGTAGAATTGGCGAGAAGAAAGAACTGGCCTGGGAGTATATAAGCTGGAGCAACCCAAAAAGGGAATGAAAAGAAAAGGCAAGGAGCGTAAAATGCACAGAAAAGAATGTTTATGTGGATAAGTTTTATCTTGTGGCCTAACTCTCTTGAACAATTAAGTTCTTAGGGGTGTTTCAACACCTAGTACCCTAATGCCATCTGGTATGGGAGCTACTAACCCAAAGTTCGCTAAGGGTGTTAGAAAGCCTAAAAAGTTAAAACATTGCACTATCCCTGACTGGTGACAAACAAAGGAAATTTCAAAGAGAATTGCAAGTGAGAAATAAGGGGCATACACTCCGACCAAGAAATCAAAGAGACGTCCCAAACATGAAGTTTAGGGGAGTTTATTAGAGAAACTACAAGGAAGAAAGTATGTAAGATGAGAGAAAGGGTTCAGGTAATCTTAACCTAAAAATTCTTCCATCCTACCCATTACCCGTGCCTAACAAAGATAAACCCGTAAAAGACCGACATTGGATCTTGAAGGCTGAAATCACCACATTAGCGAGATCAATATGAAAAACAAACCATGGAATTTGGAAATATAAAAGTAATCAAATCTGTGAAGACTCAGGGAGTTAATGACTCAAGATGAAAAAAGAGAAAAGGAAAATAATCTATTATTCAACAGATCCAATGATTATGTAGTTTATAAAAACAATTTCATCAATAGTTTTGTATAAGCAAAGAGTAGAACCAAATCTTGAACTGACTCAAGCTAGATACGTAAAATAATGCATACCTTGTATTTCAATTAAATTGAATGCCACTACAGAACAAATCGAAAAATGTCCTTAAAAATTTTCTTTTATTTTGTTTGATAATAAACAATTTTTTTCTTGCTTCGGTGACAAGCAAAACTTTAAGTTTTGGGGGGAGTTTGACGAAGCTAAAAGTCATCTATTTTTGGTCCATTTTTCTCGTTGATTTTAATGTAAAAGCGAATAATTAAGATGCGTAAATAAGGAAGAAACTCACCAAATTTGTTAATTGCGTGGAAGTATAAAGAAAGAAGAAAATGCAAGGGAAAATGCAAGAATCGGGCGAGTAAAAATGCGTAACAGCGGCAAAATGAAAGCACCGCTTAACCAATGTCGTAACTTTCGTTACAATCCAGTACAGGTCGCGACATCGTGAAAATTGAAGCGCGAAATTTGATGTGTCGCGATTGGGATCACAAGATAGGCAGCTGGGCGATTGGGCGTAAAACATAAAGAAGTGATGTCGCGACAATGGCAAAGTCAAACAAAGGCCGGTGTCGCGACGGAGATCGAGGTCGCGATGAGACTTGCTCGCTTGAAAGTCAGAAGAAATGAACCTGTCGCGACGCGGAGATTGATGTCGCGACATCAGGAACCCCAGTTGAAACCTCCAAAGACTAAAGCTGATGTCCTGACATGAGATCGATGTCGCGACACTACGAAGGACCATTTCAAAGCTGCAGAGCCATGAAGTGATGTCGCGACAAGATATTGATGTCGCTATTATCGTGAACGCAACGCTTGAGACTGCGGGAGTCATGAGCCGATGCTGGCTGCGATGGATGTCACGCACAACGAACCATCAAGTGAAACCCCCGTGAGTTACGTCGATGTCGCATGGCAGATTGATGTCGCGACACCGCCACGTTGAATGCCGCAGAAGACTGCTCGAGGTCGCTGATAACATAACGATGTCGCGACATCGAGAGACCAATCAAACCTCGCGAAAGCATAAGCTGAGGTCGCAACGTGAGATCGAGGTCACGGCATCAAATCATCGCTGAAACCCGCATGGGCAAGAAGTGATGTCGCGACGCGGAGATTGATGTCGCTGACGCCAGAACACCAATCAAGGCTACGTAAGACTTGCCGATGTCGCGACGTGAGATCGATGTCGCGACACATGGATGATGTCGCCGGCAAGGAGCGAAGTTGCGAATTCGAATTAACACTGGCCAACCCACTTGGAAATCCACAAAACCGTGACGTGCGTGATTGCGGGCCCAACCGGCAAACCCCATAAATACGCAGCCACCCAAACATAAAAGTAGCTTACGCGACACGCACGAGAGAACCGTAATAAGGCTCATTTTCTTTATTTTTAGTTTTTCTTTCTTTTCTTTTCTTCAATGTTGATAGCGTTATAGAGATTAGATTGGGGATTTATCATTTTAGTTTTCGCTTATTTTCTCGAATCGATATTATGTTTCCGGTACGTGTTTAACGCGTAATTCCGTTCTTTTCAAATTACTACCCGAATTCGTTCATAATTTCTAAATTCGAATTTCTAGTTTCCATTTGCGCTATTCTTATGATGATCGGAGGAATGTTGTTGGGTGTAATTAGGTAATTAAAGAATCCGGCTTCCATTAAGTGAATGCTATAGTCGAGTATCTTTCATGTCGTTTCAGCGGCTCTTGAATTTCGAGTTTATGAATTTACTTATGGTGTTGGGTTCTTGTTTTTGTCCCCGAATATCAGTTTCTTATACAGTTATAAAGATTTGTCTCATTGCTCACGATTTCAAAGGAGGCCCTATTGACACGAGAGAAGAGCGTCCTAAGAGTTATGAACAATTGCTTGAAGGTATATTAACCTCTTATTTGAAAATCTAATGAGCTTTGCAAGTTTGCCCGATGTCTCTTCTCACTTGAAATCAAGCAAGAGTTGAATTAGTTTATCCAATTTAAACAAGCGAGAGTTCACCTCGATTCGAATAGTGAGGCCCGATCCGTGTTAAATTTGAGTTCTAATCAAGGAGAGGATGATCTATTCTAATTTTGAGGAAGAGCATCACGGAAGTTGTATATCCCTTACTTGGCCAGGTAACTTGGGAGCTAAGGTTTACAGTCCATAAAATGGGTATAGTATTGCAAGAGAAAATACCAGATTAAGGAAGTCTCCCTTTTAAAAGTAGTTATCTCATTCCACGTCTTCGAAGAATCGGGAAAAATTAGATAATGAAATGTGGGTAATGGAGAATCGGCTTTCTTGCTAAGCGCCTTGGACATATTTTAAAATCACAGAAATATTCAAGAAGTTTTATCGGTCTTAACTCTGAGGAATTGATACTTCCACGATAGTAATACTTAGTGTGTCCTACGAAAGATAATTATTCGATTTCCATTTATTTTCTTAACCATTCTTTATTCTTTATTCTTTATATTCGGTTTATTTGATTGCTCGTTTACTTTTACTCGTGTTAGTATAATTTCTAGTTTCTTAATTTGCTTGGATTCAATTTCATTTATAGTCCAAATAGTATGGAGCTTGAGTAGTCGAGGGTAATTGATCCGAATTCTTGAGATCTCTATGGGATGATATCACGGATAAATCAATTTATTACTTGTCGGCACATTGCTGGTATATTAGGCTAGAAACGATATTGAAAATGATTTATTTATTAGGGAGGTGTTTGGTCCGATCAACGCATGTTTTATGGGCGCCTTTGCGGGGATTAGACAATAGTCCTTTGGTAATAGCATTAAATGAATTTGTATATGTGTTTGGTCCTGAATCAGCACCCATTAACCCTCAGGACAAAGCCGAAATATGGCTTAATTCACTTTGAACCAAGAACCGTTGAAGAATTTGAGGCGAGAGGTAGAGCGAATTCTTAAAAATTCTTCGATTAACTCACAAGACCAACAATTTGAAGGAAGCAAGATCCTACCGCGTTCTTTGCCATGACAATGAAAGGTTATCGGTCTTTGGAGAGGTTCATACCATGGAGACCATCGGTACTTGTCACATCATGGTTTTCGACACTTTGGATGCTTGTGAATCATTTTTATGATGGTATGTCTCGACCGTGAAGCAACTAGAAACCATGTGTGGAGGTGACTTTTCGAGCGAAACCTAGATGAGGCCATGGACTTTTTTGAACTATGTGGCAGAAACACTCTAAGACACATGGAGTTGGGCCAGATCCAAGGGAAGGCATTTGAAAGAAGGAGGCCTTCGACCACGAGGGAGGCATTTATGCGCACTTTTCGAAGATACGAATGGCGAGCGACTATTTGACTTGGAGGTTGGAAGAATTTGGAAATGAGAAATCGACACAAAATGCAAGCAATAAAATGAGTTTCTGCATCTCAACCGGCTTGTTTTCAATTGTCGATCAAGCCAGCCACCTTTTTGGAGTAGCACGGTCAGTGGTGCCTTGATAAGAGACACTGTCACGAGCATGCTCGTGTCTTAGGTCAAAAATAAGCCACCTATAAATGCTCCATATGGCAACACCTATAACCCCAATTGGAGGAAATCATCAAACCTTTCATGGAAGCCAAAACCCCACATATGCCCCGAGCACGGCAGCGGTTTGGCTCCATCGACCGCAGCCGGCCGACAACCTACATGCTTCTCTCCTGGTGAGCGGGCAATTACCGAATTTAAGCGAAGTATTGGAAACACGTTTTTGGAAGAGCAGAGAAGGTGTTGAATGTTCAAACTAATGTCGAGAAAAATTGAGGCAATCGAGCTCACTCAATAAGAAATTGGGCGAGTATGCACTCACGAGATTTCGGGTTGTCGACTAAGCGGCGAGGTTACGAAAAGGGAAATTTCCCTTCCCGAACCCGCGGCCAAAACCGAGCGGAGTGCATGAAATAGGCTCGGCTAGTGATCCAAATGTAAATTGATGAAGTCAAAAGCGTGGTGGTGAGAAGTGGTAGGCGAGACCGACGGTCCCGGCTGGCAGAGACGGCTCCGCCGGTAGTTGATCCACCGGAGGGGAGAACAATCAGCAAGGGGAAGAGGTGAAGCCCAGTGTACCCCTCCTTTCCAGGGCACTCAGAAAGAAAAATTCAGTCCAACAAGCGAAATTTTTAAATTATTACGACGAAGTGAAGTTAACATTCCCTCTCCCTTGACATGATCAAACAAGTCCCCACGCTATGCAAAATTTTTGAAGGACTTATGTACGGTAAAAGAGGGCTTAAATGTGAATAAAAGGCCTTTTTGAGAGGCGAGCAAGAGTGAGTGCTATCATTGAGTGCAAGACTCTGTGAAATATAAGGACCTGGGATGTCCTACAATCTCAGTTAATATCGGAGGCATTAGTGTAGAAAAAGCACTATTAGACTTGGGAGCTAGTGTGAACCTCACTACTTGTATTCCATGTCTGGCCAGTGGTTTGGGAGAGTGAGAGCCACTTCCATCCTGCTTGTCTCTGGCAGATGGGTCTATTAAAATAGAAGGGACCATTGAGGATGTTTTTGGCCACAAGTGGATAGATTCTACTATTCGGTGGATTTTGTCGTATGACGAGGCCGGGTTGCGGTGGGAGCGATCATGTACCCATCATATTGGGAGGCCATTCTTGGCTATGAATGCCATAATAAACTGCCAGAATGGGGTTATGCAACTCACGTTTGGGAATATGACTTTAGAACTCAATATCTTCCATTTGAGTAAGGAGCATATGCACCGGTGGACGGCGTGAAGAAATGCATGTGAATCTGATTCTTGAAGAACGGGCTAATGAGCGTTAAGTACAAGATGTGTTGGCAGGAGTTATCCCGAGTGCCTTGTAAGAGGCAACAAGAACCTGATGCATGAGCTTAGTGCGGGAAGTCTTTGGAGAAAGAAAATAGAAATTCTACCTGCGTTGGCGGTGAAGAGCAGGAACCTCGACAGTTAGAGCTCAAACCCCTACCGGTGGAATTAAAATGGCATTTACGGAAGACAACAAAGCAATGTCCGGTTGTAATATGTCATCCCTTGCTGACCCTTCCACGGGGAGCACAACTCTTGCACCTCCTCAAAGGAACAAGCAAGCTTTGGGGTGGAAAATTTCCGATTTAAAAGGCATAAACGCAACAATCTTCACTCACCACATTTATTTAGAAGAAGAATCTAAAGCTGTTAGGCATCCACATAGGAGGTTGAATCCTCACTTGCAGGAGGTAGTTCTCATTGGGAGTACAGAGTACGGGGCCGGTATCATTTGCCGTATATGATGGTACTTGGGTAAAGGCCAACGGTGGTGCCAGTCGGGGAGTGACCACGTAAAATGAAGGCGAGGAAGTGCCACCACCGACTTACCAGCGGATTTGGAGGGTATGCATGAATTACGAGAGAAGCTCAATGAGTAACAAGAAAGGATCACTTCCTGCCCTTCATTGATCGGCGCCTTCTTGCAGGAAGTCTCACAGACACCCGTTCTATTTTGGATGGGTATTCGAGAGTGCTTTCAGATAGAGATTGCACCAGAAGATCAAGAAAAGACCACCTTTACTTGTCCATTTGGCACTTATGCTTATAGGAGGATGCCTTTTGGTCTTTGCAACGCCCCTGCCACCTTTCAGAGATGTATTCTTAGTATGTTTAGCGATATGGTGGAGCGCATAATGGAAGTATACATGGATGACATCACTTTGTATAATAAGGTGATTTTGAAGAATGTCGACTAATCTTGAGCTATCTGTGAGGAGGTGCATTAGAAAGAATCACGGTGTAAGCTGGGAGAAATGCCATTTATGGTGAAACAAAGGAATTATCTTTGGGGCATGTTATTTCTAGTAGGGAATAGAAGTTGTGAGGCAAAAATTGAACTTATTTCCAGCGCCGTCTCAAACAGTGTAAGCCGAGTTAGAAGCGATTCCCTTGGCCATGGGGCTTTCTGAGAAGATTCATCAAGGATTTTCTAAGATTACTAAGCCTTTATAAGCTGCTGAGAAGATCTTCAAATTTGTTTGGGAAAAGAATGTCGGGGAGGCTTTGAAGAAATTTGAGAGTCCACGTTTGACCAGCACCAATAGTACGAGCACTTGATTGGCGGGTTGCCTTTTGAGGGTGATGTGTGATGCAAGTGATCTTGCTATTGAGACGATTCTTGGCCAAGAGAAAATGGAAAACCTCATACTGTCCTATTATACAGAAGCAAAACCTTGAATGAAGCACAAAGGCTATGCCTACGAGGAGAAAGAATTGGCCCAGCGAGTGAGTACACGCCTTGGAGCAAATTTGAGCATACTTGGTTGTATACGATATAGTCATTTTTAGGATCATTCACTTTGAAATATCTCTTGGAAACCAAGCAAAATGCTAAAAGCCCGAGACTTATTCGATGGGTTCTTCTGCTTTGAATTTAACTTGAAAATTAAGGACAAAAGGGGTAGAGAATGTGGTGGCAATATGCTCAAGATTAACAACAATAGCCCATGACACTCATAGCCCACCATCAATGATGAATTTCTGAAAGAATCTTTAATGCAAGCGGAGAAAGCTCCACTGGTATGCTCACGTTGCGATTTCTATAGCAGGAGAAATCGTCTTATTGGAAAGGAAACGGGATAGGAAGTATTTCTTGGAAAAGATCCATTCCTATTATTGGGAAGAGCCTTCTTGTTTAAAATCTTGTCACGAGATCGGATAATCGGGAAGTGTGTGCACGAGAACAACAGGGAATTCTAAGCCATTGCCAGAGTGCCTGTGGTGGTCACTTTGCTTCCCAGAAGACGGCAATGAAGGTCTGCAATATGGTTTCACGGCCTTCCCTATTTAAGAAGCACACCAAATGTGTGCGAATATGTGACAGGATGCTAAAAGGCTCGGAGGTGTCTCGCCAGATCATATGATGCCACAGACGATTTTAGTGGTTGAGCTATTTGATGTTTGGGGCATCGATTTCATCAAGTTCCCACGTCTTATGGTCATACATACATATTGGTGGGGAGTAGACTATGTGTCCAAATGGGTTGAGGCAATCCCCACAAAACCAACGACCACAGGGTGGTGCTCAAATTCTTGAAAGCAAACATCTTTTCTAGGTTAAGGTACCAAAGCCATTATTAGTGATAGGGTTCACATTTACATTAACAAACCTTTTTAGAAACCTCATGGCTAAGTATGGTGTGAAACACAATTAGCTACCTTACATCCTCAAACAAATTGGTCAAGTAGAACTTGACAGGAGATTAAGACCATTAATGAAGATGGTGAGCAGCTGTGAGAAAAGATTGGTCCATCAATTTAGCCTTGATTCACTTTGTGGGCCCTACGAGGCAGCTTTCAAAATGATTCTTGGAATGTCCCACTATCGGTTGATGCATGGGCATGTCACCTTCCGATTAAATCAGTATAAAGCATGAGAAATTGGGCAATCAGGAAGCTAAACATAGATTTAAGCGAAGTAGGGCTCAAAAGATTCCTTGATCTCGACAAGTTGGAGAATCTGAAATGATACCTACTTGAACTTCGAAGATTGCAAAGAAAGATCGAAAAAATGGCATGATCAAATGATAACACAAAAATTTCAACAAGGGAGATCAAGTCCTCCTGTATGATTCCAAACTCCATCCCCATTTAAAGTGACTCGGAATCCGATGAATTTGGTCCATTCCTTCATTCAACAAGCACACCCCAATGGTTCAGTAGACCTACTCAATCCAAATGATAATAGGGTGATCAAAGTTAATGGACAGAGGGTGAAGCCCTATATTTGTCATGACCGACCAGAAGTAGTCGGGAGGAAATTCTCCTTCTAGACCCTCATGAGACCGCGAGGCCACGTATTTAGAAAGTGGCTCCTATGATATCTCGAAGCCTTGTACAGGTGCTTGCTTTGTAGTTTCAATTTTGTTAAAAATCTTGTGGTAATCAGTTGTGTGGCATGTTTTGCTTTGTGTTGGTAAGTATGGTAAAATCATCCACTTCACCTGACACCTCATTTTGCCAGTGGGGATGATCCTTCTCACCTTACATTTGATTGAAAGTGCCATTCCGTCCTCTAACTTTCATTCCGTCATAGGGACAATGCGTATTTAGTAATGTTTCATACTTTTGTTTTTAGTTTTGTAGGTTACGCATGCCTTGAGCCCCAGGTCTATTCATTGGATGTTTGAGTTCATTGTTCGCTCCTATATTTTTATGTTTATGCTCTTACCTTTAGTTGAAAAATTGAAGCCCTGTATGCCACCATAATGTTAGAACCGTTCCATGCATGATTAAGTTTTTGGTCGATGGAAGTTCCAGTGTTTTCAGCCTTGTATTTCCACCTTTAGCTAATCACACACAGTGCACATCAGTTTTTACCAATAGGTTGTGAAGCTATATACTTCTTTTCACTTTGCAAAACCGGCTTAGATTTGTTGACGACCCGTAATAGGTTTGTGTTACCCACAAAAGAAGACCAATGAAGTCTTCCAAATGAAAAAGAAAAGAAAAAAAAGCAAAAAGAAAATGAAAGAAGAAAAAATTGAAGCGTGAGCTTTGCACTTGAAACTGAACAGTCTGAGGGGGTATATGGCGAAAGCACTTTAAAGCCGGTGCCCTAAACCTTCAACGGTTGGGAGTCATTGACTTTGTGTTAGTTACACGGGTGGATGGGTAGAGTTTAAGCGAGTTGTAGGTCTTTAGTTCGAAGTCATTCGAAATCCGGGGGTGAAGAAGCACGCCAGAGTTTGTGAGTCGGTAAGATCCTTTTGGCTTGATGCCACTGAAGCCTTAATTGGTTAGAGTCATCGGTGGACCCCCGTTACACGGACTTTGGTGAAATCGAGTTTTTAGCATTGCATCCCCTGATTACATTGAAGTATAAATAAAAGTGTAGCTGAATCTATTTAGGTTGATCTTGGGTTAAGGTCACCGCGGTAGTATAGCTTGGTTGGGGAGGGAATAGCTTGCAACTTATTAGTTCAAGCTTTGGTTACCTTAAAACACTTAGATTTAGGTGGAAGTTTAGGTTGACTTCACGGAATTGATGTTGCCACGAAACTTGTTCCTACTGTAATCATTTGTTCTCTCATGATGGTTTTGTCTGAGTCTAAGTTTTCATACTAAGGTAAGCCTCACTTGTACACACACTTTTTTGTATAACATACTCTTTTGCAAAAGCACTTAGCTGCATACCCTTGATTGTTTAGCATTTGCTAGGGACCCCAGCAACGTGTCGGTTGGGGGGTGTGATTAATACCCAAGAAGTGCTATTTTGAGTCCTATTTAAGATAGGTTTTGAGTGCTTTTTGCATACTAATCATATTAATTAAGCCGATTGACATGTGCAGGTCTGATTAGTACTACTGATTTTGTTTCGAGGTTGTTTTGATAGTTTTGCGGGTTTGTGAGCCTCGCCATCATATCAGAAGCTTGGCATCGTAATTGTGATGTTTATCTTTGAGGTTCGTATGAATTCATTGATTTCATCAAATTTGGGATGAAGGAAATGTCATTTGGAGGTGAAGAAATACAAGAGCTGATTGGTGCGTGAAGCGACCAAAGTGGAGCAGTGATTTTTCTATGGCATGCGATTTTCGCAAGGTTGCGAAAATTTCGCAATGGTAGCGAATATTTCACAGTCTTAGCGAAAATTTCGCTATGCCATATTAAGCTATCAATGAAAATTCTTGTGCATGGCAATTCAAATTTTCGTATGCTGAGCTAGTATGATAGCCGAATTCATTGTGCATAAATGTATATCTTTGTGATCCAAAACGACCCTAGTTTTGTGTAATTCCATTTTCCCTCAATGTAATCATATTGTTTTGGTTATTTTGGTATTTCACATCTCTCTTGTAAGGCTATATAAGCCGGCTATAACATTTGTAATAACTTTTGCTAACTTTCAATCCCACGTAGCTTTTCCCTTTTGGTCCCGAGTTTTCTCCTCTTCTCTCTCTCATTTCTCGGCTCTTAAACACACCTTTAGGGATGACAACTCAAAGGATGTTTAAAGCTAAGCCTCAAACGTTGAAGAGGAGGGGTTGCTAGGGATTAGTTAATGGTGGTTTGCGGGTGTTCCTCTATTTTAAATGAAGCGATCTTTGCATTTGTGTTTCAAACTTTCCAAACTGGGTTTCTGCTATTTAATGTATTTCCTTTGGTCAATACTTGGCATGCTTCGGGAGTTGATGTATTCTTAATGGTAGATACACTGACATCCATTAGATGTCATTTATGAGCCACTGAAAGTAGGTTAAATGCTTGGTTTTCAATTACAGAAACATTAAATGTTCAGTAAATGCTATGGTTCAACTAAGAATGTTTTTAAGGGTTGGTTTTAAAAAAAGTTAAACAAAGATCTAGGTTTTGGCGGCTATGACTATATGTCATTTGCTAATGCAAGAAATAACCGGGGACACCTTTACAACCTCATTGGTCAATCTAGTGACGAAGCCTTTAAGGTCTCCATTCCACCTTATTTTAAGCCCCATTTTAGGTTAACAGTGACAACTTAACACCCATGCTTTTAATGCAAATCCGAAAGTCCAAATGAAAGCCTCACCATTTGAATCATGATACAAATCATTTGTAGATGAAAACCCATCCCGTGTTCGGCCCTAGACATCTTTGCGGTAGCTTGACTACGACGGTGCGAGAATAGGATACAAATTTTGTTGATTAGGATCACCTACGTAGCGCAAATCAGACCATAGATTAACTATGTCGACATAGACTAGTATGTCGCGACAAAGACATAAAGCGGAGCTGCATGAAAATCCACAATTTTAGCCTCAATTTTAGGGCCCCGATAGCGAGAGATTATAAATAAAGCTCTTAGATTAATATCGAGCTTCCGGTGACATGAGCATTTGAGGAGGAGCTTAAGTCTCTTTTGTATATTTTTCTTCTATTAAGTTTTATTGTAATAGTTTTGTTAGTTTTTTCGATTAGAGAGTGATTTGAGCTGGGTTCATTGTAAATTTTGTTTTCTTAAATGTTTGAACTTCAATGGAATGTGGAATTTTTCTAGAATTCATTTATTTCAATTTGATAGCAATTTCAGTGAATTTTTCTTCATTAGCTTATCATTTGTTATTTGTGATCCAGCTTTGAAGGGCTTGAGGATTCCCTACAGGAATGGATTGATGTTGGTTATTATTCTTTGCATTACTTAAAAGAATGCTATAGTTAGAAATTTGAATTTATTGATTAGTATTGATCTTGAATTGAGTTGTTCTTAATATCAATACCTTATACCCAGAAATGAACTTGTATCTTTTCTTTGATTTCTAGGAGGCCCTCCGAGTGACACAGAGATGGAGATTCCTGAGAGTAAAGAGCAGTTACTTGGGGTATAGTAAACTGATACTAGAACTAATGAACTCTAAAAATTACTGTGATAAATCACTAGTGTTCTCAAGGTTTGAAGATCATTAGATGATGTATCAATTTAATGTATAGAGGTCTCATCTGTATCCGATATATTGACCTTGATCTCGTGTTAGCATAGATTTAATCAAGGAGATAGAGAACTTTATCAGATTTGATGGAAAGAGAAACGATTATATTGAAGAAGGCTTGCATTATCCTCACATCTCGAGGGCAAGCAGTCTTGATCCTAAAAATTGAATCTTTTGGATTCAGGAAAAATGCAATTCTTAAAAAGAGGATAATATCCTACAAGTAGTTGATTAGACCCAGTGACCTGATAGGAATCGATTCTCACAAATAATTTAAGGAAATGTATAGTGTCGGGAGGAATCTAAGGCTATACCATGTGCGTCTTTGAAAAGTCCAGAATTCCAACTAATGGTTGAACTGTGTTAGAACAAGATGCAGAAATTGATGATTATACATTGATTCATTTCCCAGTGTTACTTTACTTAGTGAACTCTTTAATCCACTTTATTTTACTTATGTTTTCATTAAAGAATTTTAGACATAAATTCTTTTATTCATGCTAGTTTAGAAAATCAAACTTCTATTTAGAGGTTCAAATAGTAAAGATCTTGAGTAGTAGGGGTAGTTGATCTTTAAATTTCTCATTAATCCTTGTGGGAATGATAT
Organism: Tetrastigma voinierianum; assembly: GCA_016808115.1. Classification (NCBI taxonomy): domain Eukaryota; kingdom Viridiplantae; phylum Streptophyta; class Magnoliopsida; order Vitales; family Vitaceae; genus Tetrastigma; species Tetrastigma voinierianum. Next base: position 4,772 of record JAEQBH010000444.1, on the reverse strand, counting down.
TCGGACTTGAAAAATCCACTTTATTACTTATATGACCTGTGCACTTGTGAAATTTTCTTAGACCAAACCTACTTGAAGAATTTTACAAAGAAAATATTTACAGTAGTTGAAAAACAGTGGTTGTAGTAGTTTTTGTCTATATGAAAAGGAGCTAACAAGTTTTGATTACATTTCTAGCATAATTCTTCATCCAAACTCCCAATTCACATAACATGCTATTATCACATAATGTGCATAGAAACAAAGATGTTGAGGGTAAACAGGATTTTTGACTAAGAATATGCAACAAGAGGGGAATTTAAGGTGTTCACTCTTGGTTTCCAAGAGCGAAATGGCTATTAAGGTTCAATCGGGGTGACAATGGAATAATGCACAAGGGTAGCGAAGGCTCAATGGAGATGCGAGGATGACATATAATCTCGTTGTTGTGTCACCAGGATTTAGCCTCGGAGAAGTGGTGATCGACGAGTTCTAGGTCTTAGGGAGATCAAAAGATAGATGTTGATCACTGAGAAATTCTTCCCTAAATCAAACAATATTGACCATGAAGAGTAATGTGATTTGTGTTCAGTTAATAAGAACATGTATGGCTAAGTTCACTCAATGAGTGAAATATTATTTTCAAAAGCTCAACTATCTAGTTTTCAACTGTGTAATAGGAACAATTCAATGTTTTTTTATCATTATTAACTATTGCCACACAAACAAATAGCGAACAAAACAAAACTTTTACATATTTTTGAAATTTAAAAAATTTTCAAATTTTTTAGTTACATGACATACGCATCCAGATAAAAGTTGTACACTATTGCGAATCAATGAACCTCGCACATTCAAACATAGGTTAAAGATAGAAATGATAGCTCAAATCAAATTCCATTAAATGTAGTTAGCCAAAAGCATAACACAACCATGACGCATAACCTTTACTAACGTTAGACTTAGCACAACTAAGCAATCAAATTAAAAACAAAACAAAAACTAAGATAACAAGAGAAGAGATATGAGGAGAAATAGATTAATTCATAGTTAATATCAAAGAGAGAAAAGAATTCAATTTTGTCCAAAATTGGCAAAAGGCCCAACTTTAAACAAAACCAAACACCGTCTCGGTGTAAAAATAAAAGGGATATGAAAACTCGCTAGAATGCTTGGGCGTCACAGCCGTCCCAGGTGACTTTGGTGAGTAATTGGTAGTAAATCGGGAGCTCGAATGGATTAGAGCATAGGCGATGAAGAGGAAGGATTGTGATAATAAGCCACTAGGCTCGCTGAATATTGTGTTGGCTTCCTCTCTTTGCCCAGCTCTTGCCTTTGAGCCAATGTGTCCATCCTCCCATAAATTCGATCGTTGCCCCTATGAAGTAGAGTGTTGCTCTTCCGGTAATCAATGAATTCTTCATAGACTGATTTGGCCATGCCACTCATTTTCTCAATGACTAAGTTAATTTGAGTTTGTAAGGGATCCCTTTCAATTTCTTCTTCCTCACTCTTTGAGGCTTGAACTCGAAATTTGGTTTTCTCTCTATATCTTCTTCTTAACTCTTACTCTTTTCTTTAATAGCTCTCTTAGAAATGTTGTGCCTTGAAGGTGTGTCTTCTTTTGAGGAAAGGTGGAGGACCGCTTTCTTCATCCTCCCGATTCGCACTCCCGCTATCTTACATAGCTTTGTAATTAGAGAAAGTTGAGCGATGGCTTTACCATAAAGAACCTCTAAGATCCCAAATTCTCGATGGTTTTCCCACACATTGAATTTATAGCCTTTGAATGATGGCATAAATGAGGATAATATAGATCTTCTTGTGGAGCTTGTGCTTGAAAGGTATGAGCTTCTTCGGAGACAAATAGGAACCAAGCAGTTGTTCGTTAAATACTGTCCTAGAGAAGGACATAATCTTACCTTGGTCATCTTTGACCAGGTGATTTCCCATCGGTCGACTCTTGCAATATCTTACTCATAGTTCGGCTCCCTAAATAATCCCTCGAACTCCTCATTGTCTTCATCATTCAACCCAAACACTTGATTGATTGTGTTACAATCAAATGACACTCATGTGCCTCACACAAACACTGTCGAACAAATTCTATCTCGAAGGTTGGTGTGGAACTCACTAGGTGCCTTGCGCTCAGTGGCGGGTATTCGTAAAGTTGATTATAGTTCTCGCTTCGATGCATTCGGTAAGTTAGCAAAATTGTAGCAGTAGCATGAACCCTATTTCGAGGGGACAGAGTGGGTGTGGCTAAAAAATGGGTAATCATCCTCCACTGCCTTTGTCTAAAATTTTCCAGGATTATGAGGCAAAGGTGGTGGTGAAGTAGGGTTTGAAATGGTTTTTCTTTTTTCTTGGGCCGCGATCCACTCCGGCCCTTTTATCGGGAACACTTTGGTGGGTGTGTCTTCTTTCTCTCTTGAAAAACCTTCCTTCTTATTGAAAGCACCCTCAATCAACAACAAACCATCCACTCAAGGTTTTTCAAACCCAACAAAATCACAAAAGCAAACCGAAGTTGTACCTGACTCAAAATCTGAGAACCTCATTAGACTAGCGTATTTAGGGGTTGTTAAATGGGGAGGGTACAGTTTAGTTTGAGAAATGAATGGAGTGGATATGAAAGTGATTGTAAATGAGTTTGGTATAGTTTGATAGAGAGTGGGGCTTCAAAAATGGTGGAAGAAGAAGGGAGGTGCTTGGACGGAGAAGACGAATGAGAAAGAGAGAGAGAGAAAGATGTGAGAAATGAAGAAACTCGTGTCATATTTAGCCGCAATTTTCATTCGATGTCACGACATCGATGGGTTTGATGTCATGACATCACAGTATTTTCACTAGAGAAGAATGCTTGATGTCGCGACATCAAGGCGATGTCGAACATCCGCGATGAAAGTGATGACTAAGAGGGCTTTCATGTCATGACATCGAGTGTTTGATGGCCGGCGACATCATGAATACGTGCACTCAGATGGGCTATCCATGTTGTAACATCACTTCAATGTCTCATGACATCATGGTGGGATTTCAGTTTTCTGCTCCAAAATTCTTCATTCTTGCCTCAAATTTTTCCCAAGTTGAATGCAACTCTCTCAATATTGGAAATACTTGAAATATCACTTAAAAAATCCTCTTAAAATATGCTTATCATGACTTGTTCTTCCCAAACTCTTTAAAGTCTCTTTACTCTTCAATTTTCTCCACATTTTTGACAAAATTCCTCTTTTCTCTACTCTTGCAATTTTATTAAGATTGAAACTCAAAAACACTAAAACAAACACATCAAACATATCGAGGATCCCTAAAAATAAAAATAAACTAACAAAAAGAAGTAACAAGTTAAGAAATAATAAAAATGAAAAGGATCCTCCCACAAAAGCTTGGAGTTCAATGCACATTTTCATTGAATGCCGATAAGAGGATTTCCAAAACACCATGCAGCACCCCTCAATGTTTGTGCATTTTCATTCTACCTAGTGGCCTCCAATGACTCAAAGATTGATATAGATAGATTCTACCCTCTCTTATCTTTTATTGAGATCAAAATCATTGCATTTGGAGGTCAGATGAGAGAGTTATGATCATTTGAAGTCAGAAGGTGTTTGTCACGACGAAGTCATTGTTTTCTCTGCAGCAAAAGCCTTTGTTGAGGCAAAGGGATCTTCACCTTGGCGAACTAGAGCCATGAAAGAAGAAAGCTACTGGTTCGCTGAGGCGAATGAGCCTTCGCCTTGGTGAAGGACGTCGAGCCTTGCAAAAATTAGCCATATTTGACCATTTTTTGCCCTTTTAAAGCCATTTCTAAATCCCTATAAATGGGGGGTTTTTTAGACTTGTCAAGGGTTCGGTTTTTGGAAGGAGAACACCCTCCTTAGGGTTTCTCCTGTCTTCTTCTACTTAGGGTTTTTTATTTTCTTTAGTTTTACTTTGTTTTTTGAGCTGATTTTGAAGAGCTAGTTGCTAGAGGGTCTCTTGTAGCCTTAGATGATTGAAACAATTTCATCTCTCCCATTTCTTTTGTATCCTCTAAGCTCTGCTCTCTTTATTAATATTTCATCATTATATGTTTATGTTAAACATGGTTTTATTGGATTTCTTGGTTGTAATGAGTGGTTAAACATCCTCACAAGGTTGAATGCTTGAGTTTGATGCTTGATTTATATAATTTTTTAGAATGGTTTTGTGAATTTATTCTTATATTTTGATGTTAGTTGGTGTAATTCTTGGATTATTATGGTTTTTTACCTAATTGATTTATGTTGGGAAGTGAGTTTAAGACCCCTAGTGCACAAAGGGTTTCCAAAGTGGCGGAGTTGGAAGCCTTACCCTTAGGCCTTTACCTTCGCTGAGAATGTGTCTCAATTGACGAATAAGCCTAACCTAGTCAAAGAGTTTAGGAAATTAGGAATGTCCTAACTAAATGGTTTTATTAGGGGAAGAGCCACCTTAGCATTATGTGAGGATCATATGGGCCCAGAGAGGTGTGATTCAAACATAGTCACAGAGTAATCTATCGTATGGACCAAGAGGTGACCAATAGAAGTTCCCGAGAATAATTGCCTTCTAAAAGTATCATTTCATGACCTAGATGGACCCGAGAAAGGAGGAATAGGGTTGGGTGTGAGAGAAATTGAGGAGACACGGAAGTGTAAAAGCCTCATACCGGTTTCCTTGGACAAACCGCAAGTATACTTTCACTCCATGAGACACTTTATGAATATAAATCATAATTGCACATCAAGCAGGAGACAATCATCCCTAGCATCATTTCTAGAGCTTTT